>CM035116.1:118905295-119177976 GCA_020205555.1 Panax stipuleanatus | reverse complement strand
TTCCAATGTTGTTAGGTTAGGGTTTAATTTATGTTTTTGTGATATAATTTTTTTTTTATGTTTTGATTTTGGTTGCAGTACATAGAAGTGTTCAGAGGGAAAGATTATACTCTCAGGTTAGAAAATTTTGGAAAATTTATATACATTTATCATAACTCGTTAATTGTTTGATTTTTGATTACTGAGATTGAAATGAAGACTAGGTTTTTACTCACTTGTTGTAAAATTATGTTTGATGTAACTTTTACTTATATTATGTAATGAAAATAGTCTAACTTCTAATTTTGTTTAAAGGATA
The DNA here is from genome assembly GCA_020205555.1 of Panax stipuleanatus. Lineage (NCBI taxonomy): Eukaryota > Viridiplantae > Streptophyta > Magnoliopsida > Apiales > Araliaceae > Panax > Panax stipuleanatus. Next base: position 119,177,678 of record CM035116.1, on the reverse strand, counting down.
TTATTGTGAGTGGAGATTAAATCGTTTTGATATCATTTCCATTTTTGTGTATAATTAGTGTCAATAATATTTACAAAAGAAAAAGAAGTTTGGAGTAAGTACTAGCTTATTTTTGGTTTCAATGCAGTGGACTGTCACGTGCCTAAACAGTGTGCGCAATATGTTTTTCGAACTCTGAACTTTTCATTGGCAACAGTAGTATGGTTTTAACTCGTTTAAATGGATCCCGCAGGTTGACTTTGATCTGTCATTGATTAGGATTCTACTTTTGTTCAATTATTTAGTATCTTTTTACTAATCTCTTGTTACAACGTATGCCTTAGCTTCTACGTTAGTTCCCTTTTTTGATCGAGGTTAATTTAAACTTACTAATCACATGAGACTAAAGTTAAACTTAGTTCCCTTTTTGATCGAGGTTAATTTAAACTTACCTAACTCAGCTTGTTGCCACATGAGACTAAAGTTCAGTCTCTTCCCACAAATTAGTGAGTTAGGCAGGATTCTTTTCCTTATTGTTGTTCTCATGCCTACTGGTATGGGTCTTAATTAACTTTTTAGGCAACCCAAATTTACCTGGACCTCAAGTCCAGAACACCTTCTCAAGTCCAGCCAAATCAATCTCTTAAATAGTAAGCTACATGTTAAAATCACTCATTTGGAACAGTTTCCCAACCATATTACCTTATTTTCTACAAATTGTAATGTCAAACAAACACATTCAAGAAAGAAACTTCTTTTTTTTTAAATAACTTTATAAGAGCAACTAAGGGTGGAAACAATAAAAACAATCACTTTACGTTGCAGGACACTACCTCAAGGTATCACAAACAAAAAGGTACAAGACCATTTTCAATAATAGCAAAACAATGTCATTTTCACTTGTCGTTTTGTTTTGTCGTTTCATTTTCTTAAACAAGTTTTTGCTTTTATAAATGACTGAAAATATTGCATTGTGATTATTGCATGTGCATATTTTTCCTTATAGTTTAAGAAACTTAGAAACCCGTTCGAGATTCACTTAATAGAAGTGAATCTCGAATAGTACCCATTTTGGGACTGTTCCTAAATGTTTCGATCCCACTTAGGTTGGTGTTAACGGCTTGAGCACGTCTTTATATTTTGAGAATTTTTGGTGAATATCTCTTGATGTTCTTCGGGTACATATTTAGGCTACGACGTGATAGTCTATTTTGTGTACTTGAAGACCCTGGGGAGGTGCTGCCAAAATTTCTTAAAATATAAAGATGTGTTCATGTTGTTGGCATTAGGTGGGGCGACGAATTCGGGAATGGGATAGAAGCCTGACCCGTTAGAGTGGAGATGAAGTAAGGACACTCATTTGTATGCATAAACATTAATCCTCTTATTTGTGTTTTGTTTTTCCTCATATATAGCAGCTCATAGTGCGTTGTCCAAGATGTCTGTTGATCGAAGTTGGATGGAACGTAGGGTAGCCACTGATAAGAGTGGGCTTAGCTCTGAGTACCATAGTGGGGTTGAACAGTTTATCAATTTTGCGTTTGAGCACGTCAGTGGCAATGAGATCAGATGTCCTTGTAAGAGGTGTGTGAATGAAGTGTGGAAGGAAAGAAGTGATGTCATGTGCGACTTATTTGCGTATGGGTTCAAGCAGGGTTATACGACATGGAACTATCATGGGGAAACCTGGTTGGATGAACATGAATCAGAATTGAAATCTAGAGGTGACGAAACCTTTGACTGTACTAACATAATAGTTGAAGCTGCTGGTTTATACTTCCAGTGGAATACAGATAGGGATGACGGTAGCACTGAGCAAGAGCTGAATGACGGGGCTAAGGGTTTCTATGAGTTATTACAGGAATCAGCGACGCCATTGTATGACGGGCACAAAAAGCACACCGTCTTATCTGCAGTGACTAAGTTTTTACACTTCAAGAACGAGCATGGCTGTAGCGAGAGAGGTTTTGATGAACTGCTAAACATTGTGAAGGAGTGCTTACCTGCAAGCAATAAGTTACCGGAGTCGTACTATGATGTGAAGAAAATGGTCAAAAGGCTAATCTAGGGTATGAAAAGATTGATGCTTGTGAGAATGACTGTATGTTGTATTACGGTGATATCAATAAAGAGAAGAGGTCATGTAATATTTGCAGTACAAGTAGATACTGTGAACAGCACAAGAAAAAGGGAAAAGACGTGCCGAGAAAGATCTTGCGTTACTTTCCCATTGCGCCGAGGCTTCAGCGGTTGTTCATGTCAACACATACCGCCGAGGATATGAGGTGACACTCTACACGAGACATAGTAGAAGGCCAACTGACGCACCCGGCAGATGGGCTTGAGTGGAAAATTTTTGATAACAAGCACCCCTCGTTTGCTGAAGAGGTTTGCAATGTTAGGTTTGGACTTGCTACGGATGGGTTTAATCCGTTTAACGGGCCTTACACAAAGCCCTACTCAACTTGGCCGGTGATTATTGTTGTGTATAACCTCCCGCCTTTGATGTGCATGAAAGATCCCTACATGTTCATGCCTTTACTGATTCCGGGTGGTAAGAGTCCAAGTAAAGACATCAATGTATACCTCAGGCCGTTAGTTGATGAGTTGAAGATATTGTGGGAAAAGGGGTTCAAACTTATGATGTATCTCTTACACAGAACTTTGACATGAGGGCAGCTTTACTGTGGATAATAAATGACTTCCCGGCGTTAAGAATGATTAGTGGATGGTCGACTCACGGGGGCTTGTCATGTCCCATGTGTATGGGGTTAGTTAAAGCTATGCGGCTTAAACATGGGGGGAAAATGAGTTTCTTTGCAACATCCAGATAGTTTTTGCCGATTGAACAATGTTATCGACGGATGAGTAGACAATTCAATCGAAAAATAGAGAAACATCAAGTACCTGGCCGTTTTTCTGGGTCAGCAGTCTTGAGTTGGATTAGTCATTTGAAGTTTCCACCTCCAGGGAAGAATCACATATTAGAGCGAGCTTATGGTTACGACAAGGTTCACAACTGGACACACAAATCCATGTTCTTTGACCTGCCTTATTAGGCTACACTCTACATCCGTCACTGTTTAGATCTGATGCATAATGAGAAGAACGTATTTTATAACATTTTTTATACGGTCCTAGATGCCAATGGTAGAACAAAGGACAACAACAAGTCGAGGCTTGATTTGGTATAAATGAACATTAGGGAAGATATGTGGCTGTATCAGGAGGGTAGTAAGACGGTAACACCTAAAGTTGAATATACTTTGACCAGGGAACAGTTGATATTGATATATAATTGGATCAGTGGACTGAAGCTCCCAAATGGATATTCTTCAAATATAGCAAGGTGTTATAAAGTTGAAGAGCTGAAGTTTCGGGGTCTCAAAAGTCATGATTGTCACGTATTCATGCAGAAGTTAATCTCTGTGGCATTTATCGACTTGTTACCGAAACGTGTGGTTGAAGCACTGACAGAGCTTTCTAATTTCTTCAGAGATCTATGCTTGACAGAGCTCCAGCTCAAAGACATAGATAAAATTGAGATGCAGATAGTGGAAATAATGTGCAAGTTAGAAATGATCTTTCCTCCATCGTTTTTTGATTTAATGGAGCATTTGCCTATTCACTTGCCATACGAAGCTATGTTTGGCGGTCCCGTGCAATATAGATGGATGTATACATTCGAGAGGTAATGACATTAATATTTTTAATACGGTAAAATGTTCATTCTTGTTTGCTAATCTATATATATCACATATATATATGCGACGTCTAAAGCAAAAGGTGAAGAATCGAGCTTGTGTAGATGGGTCAATTGCTGAAAGTTATGTTATGGAGGAACTTGTTAATTTTTGCTCGTTGTACTTTGAGCCAAATGTTCAGACGAAGCACAATCGCTTACGTCGGAATGAGGCTGTTGCGCACGTGGAAAATGGAGAAATAACGGCCTTTAGTCATCCTGTACGCCCATTCGGCGGTAAAAAAAGGTGATTCTTGACCGATAGTGAGTATGCAGCTGCCATATTGTATGCACTTGTCAACATAAATGAAGTAGCGCCATACATTAAGTAAGTAGTCGTAACTATATATCTCTAGTGTAACTGTGTCAAGTTCCTTTACAAACACATTAAATATATAACTGTGTTGCAGTCAATATGATGCTGAAGTACGTGAAGCGAATCTGAGTATATCGGACGGGGATTTGCAAAATTTGAGAAATGGACAATTTGTGCAATGGTTTAAAGATCATGTAAGTCTAACCTTTACAATTTCAATGAATCTACCATCATATATTTATTCTTATGGCGTAATTCACTTTAGAATATGTTATGTTAATGTACATTAGGTCCTCACAGATGAGTTAGCTGACAATCGGCCAAAGCTTATAGCCGACGGCCCTAAAAGATCTGTAGATACTTATACATGCTGCATTATCAACGGTTACAGATTTAAGTGTTGCGATATTGCGGAAGTCGCTTCTGCTGATTCTGGTGTTGTGGTGAAAGGTAGCTGCTACGACAACATTTGGGATGACTGGTATGGACGATTGCTAGAAGTTGTCATTCTCAAATATTGGGGTCATAAAGAATTAGTTTGCTTCAATTGCCATTGGTTTGATGTTGAGAATGGAGTTAAAGTAGATAAAAAATCAGTACTGGTGACTGTTAATGTTAAGTAAAAACTAATACTGATGACTGGTATGGACGAGACTTTTATTTTAGCAAGTCAAGCAACACAGGTGTACTACACGCGGAGTGTTAAGACTCCTGCAAGCCCATGGCATGCTGTTATAACCACCAAAGCCCGTGGTTTTCAAGGCACAGCTACTCGTCCAGACGATGAACCTTTACAAGTCGAGTCAACTAGTGTCACACCTACTGATGTGATAATTATTAGTGAGTCTGGTGAAGAAGAGGATGATGTTATCGCTATCTAAAGTGAAGACGATGTTGTTGAGGAGGTAGATATAATTGATGAAATCGTTGAGGATGACGAAGATGGTGATGACAACGATAGTGAAGATCTACTGCTCGAAGATGACGATTCTGATATTTATGGCTTTGATGATATAAATGATTAGGAGTATGTACTCTTTATGTCCTTTTAGTTGTATTCAAATGTAATAGTTGTCTCCTTTTAGTTATATCTGCATGTTGTATCCTTTTAGTTGTATGTGCATGACGATTATGATATTTATGTTGTATCCTTTTAGTTGTATCCGCGTGTTATCCTCTTGATGATGATTTGACAGTATATATACAGATATGGTGCGTACACCACACGGCGATCGTGGTGGGCGTGCTGGTAGTTCAGGCCGTGGGAGCTGTGGAGGTAGTGCTGGTGATGATCAGGCCGGATCATCAGGTATAATTATATGTTTTGTTGTTATACATCTTATTGTTTTTAATTTTATATAATATTGACATTATATTCGTTTATATAAATATTGTTGTATTTCACTACATAGGTGATCGACGTAGGCCTCCGCTGGGACTAGCACGTGGATTGCTAAGGAATCCCCCCCAGGCGTCGCTTATATGCCGTGTCGGGACTACTAGGTAATTTCATATTTAACATTTTGTTTGTATTAATTATTTAGTTCTTATATATTCTTTGTAATTTGCAAATTTAATAATTTCAATTTTAGTATCCTTGACTCAACGCCAAGGAACACGTTGCTTGGGATTGTCCGCAACTGATTCTCCAGCCCGTGGATGAGGTGGGCGGATGTGGATGACCGCACACGTCAGCTGATTATTGCTGAGTTTAGGGTAAGAAGTCATTCATTCATATGTTAGTTTTAACTTGTTCTTTTGAATATTTATTTACCGCTTTGCTTTATGTTGTCTACTAAGTAACAGTTGATATTCATATGTTGTCTACTGCAGAGATATTATCTCTTCGAGGATGGGCAGGAAGCCCATTGCAGCACTGTTCTTGGGAAGTATCTCAAGATGAATTGGCACAAGTGGGTCTACGACTGGAAGAAGAAGGCCCAGACCAAGATGGCTGATGGACAGACACTTAGAGATGTCCAGCCAAATTTCATTGGTGCTGCGGTGTGGGAGCAGATGTGCCTTATTTGGGAGGTTGAGGCATTCAAGAAGATGTCAGCACATCATACAGCTGCCCGACAGAAGAGTCGTCTCTCACACTGCACCGGGTCTCAGTCGTACGACCTCTACAGGGAGAGACTCGAGGTGAGTCTAAAGCACCCACCTTCCCGCCTCGAGTTTTGGTGGCACGCTCACCAGAAGAAAAGTGACGGTGGTTATATCTCACCTGAGGCAAAGCGCATTGCGGTAAGTAATTTAATTCTTTTATTTATTATGTATTTAAAATCTTGAAATTCTTTTGTGTAATACTTGCTTTTCACCTATTTCTGTGTTTTTTCAGACACGATTCGAGGACCTTGCTGTGGTCCAGAGCAGTCAGAGAGATGACACTCTAGTGACTAATTCTACGTGTGAGGATGAGGAGATGGAGGACTAGCTGCAGGCTACAGGGGGCCGAAGAAGGGTAGAGTTGTGGGCATTCCCTGTGTCCCAGCCTACACTATAGTCCTTGCTGCGAGATCTCGACGTCGACCACCCACCGGAGGTAGTGGTGCGAGTGGATCAGGCGTCGGCCATTCTTTATCTGACGACTTCTTCAAGCAGATCATAGAGGGGTGCATAGCGAGCAGTGTCGTGCAGTCAGGCGCACCATCACGCGAGCGGATCTACTAGCTTGCTCAAGAGGTTGTCCACGGCTCCGTAGATCCTATAGCTGTCGCTGACGACCTCATGGGTATAGTCCGGGAGGATACCATCCGTGTATGTGCAGTTGTCTTGGCCAACATCTTTCCTCCACATATTCGACAAGTAAAAACAATTATTGATGTATTTCCTTATTTGTAATTATATTGCTTATATAAACTGTCAAATAAATAGTTAACACGCAAACACAGATATAGCAACGCAAAGGCAATAGACAAGCGTTACAACTAACAGGACTCGATTCCGATATACGGAGCCCGAGTTCGAGTCTCGTTTGCCAAACTTACGAAAACATAAAAAAATAGACGAAAAAAGGCCAAAACCCGCCTCGATTATCAAAATAATACGTAAACAAAGATATAGCACTGCATAGGCAATAGACACGCGTTACAACTGACGGGACTCGATTCTGATATACGGAGCCCGAGTTCGAGTCCCGTTTAACTAACTTCAAAAACTTAGAAAAATAGTCAAAAAGAGGCCAAAACCCACCTCGATCGTCAAAACGACACACAAACACAGACATAGCACCGCATAGGCAATAAACACACGTTACAACTGACGGGACTCGATTCCGATATACAGAGCCCGAGTTCGAGTCCCGTCTGCCTAACTTACGAAAACTTAGAAAAATAGTCGAAAAAGAGGCCAAAACCCGCCTCGGTCATTGAAACGACACGCAAACACAGACATAGCACCGCATAGGCAATAGACACGCGTTACAACTGACATGACTCGATTCTGATATACGGAGCCCAAGTTTGAGTCCCGTTTAACTAACTTACGAAAACTTAGAAAAATAGTCAAAAAAGAGGCCAAAACCCGCCTCGGTAGTCCAAATGACACACAAATACAGACATAGCACCGCATAGGCAATAGACACGTGTTACAACTGACGGGACTCGATTTCGATATACGGAGTCCGAGTTCGAGTCTCGTTTGCCTAACTTACAAAAACTTAGAAAAATAGTCAAAAAGAGGCCAAAACCCGTCTTGGTCGTCGAAACCACACGCAAACACAGACATAGCACCGCATAGGTAATAGACACGTGTTACAACTAACAGGACTCAATTCCGATATACGGAGCCCGAGTTCAAGTCCCGTCTGCCTAACTTACGAAAACTTAGAAAAATAGTTGAAAAAGAGGCCAAAACCCGCCTCGATTGTTGAAACGACACACAAACACAGACATAGCACCGCATAGGCAATAGACATGTGTTACAACTGACGGGACTCAATTTCGATATACGGAGCCCGAGTTCGAGTCCTGTCTGACTAACTTACGAAAACTTAGAAAAAAAGTTGAAAAAGAGGCCAAAACCCGCCTCGGTAGTCGAAACGACAAGCAAATATAGACATAGCACCGCATAGGCAATAGACACGAGTTACAACTGACGGGACTCGATTCCGATATACGGTGTTCGAGTTCGAGTCCCGTCTGCCTAACTTACGAAAACTTAGAAAAATAGTCAAAAAAGAGGCCAAAACCCATTCAGTAGTCAAAATGACACGCAAACATAGACATAGCACCGCATAGGTAATAGACACGCGTTATAACTAACGGGACTCGATTTTGATATATGGAGCCCGAGTTCAAGTCCCGTCTGCCTAACTTACGAAAACTCAGAAAAATAGTCGAAAAAGAGGCCAAAACCCGCCTCGGTCGTCGAAACGACACACAAACACAGACATAGCACCACATAGGTAATAGACACGCGTTACAACTAATGGGACTCGATTTCGATATACGGAGCCCGAGTTCGAGTCCCGTCTGACTAACTTATAAAAAATAAAAAAATAATCGAACAAGAGACCTAAACCCGCCTCGGTCTTCAAAACGACACGCAAACACAGACATAGCACCGTATAGGCAATAGACACGCGTTACAACTGACGAGACTCAATTTTGATATAAGTTGGAGTCCCGTCTGCCTAACTTATGAAAACTTAGAAAAATAGTTAAAAAAGATGCCAAAACCCGCCTCGGTCGTCGAAACGACACGTAAACACAGACATACCACCGCATAGGCAATAGACACGCGTTACAACTGACGGGACTCGATTCTGATATACGGAGTCCGAGTTCGAGTTCCATCTGACTAACTTACGAAAACTTAGAAAAATAGTCGAAAAAAGGCCAAAACCCGCCTCGGTCGTGGAAACGACACGCAAAAACAAGCATATCACCGCATAGGTAATAGACAATCATTACAACTGACGGGACTCGATTTTGATATATGGAGCCCGAGTTCGAGTCCTGTCTAACTAACTTACAAAAACTTAGAAAAATAGTCGAAAAAGAGGCCAAAACCCGCCTCGGTCGTCGAAACGACACGCAAACACAGACATAGCACCGCATAGGCAATAGACACGCGTTACAACTGAGGGGACTCGAGTCCGATATACGGAGCCCGAGTTCGAGTCTCGTCTGACTAACTTGAAGAACACAAACTAAAATAATATAAATATGTTTTCATTTCGACTTTGTTATTAATATTTTAATTTTGTAGGGTCTTGTAGATGAGAGTCGTGGAGGTGGAGGTGGAGGCACTGGTGATGATCGCCGAGCTGATATCGAGCAGCCTCTAGTACAGGGTGATGACCGTCGAGTTGATGACGAGCAGCCTTCTCCAGTACAGGGTGATGACCGCCGAGTTGATGACGATGAGACAGGCGACGGGATGTAGTTAGTTTATGATATATTCTGAGTTTCATGTATGTACTTGTACAGTTTTTTAGTTGTATAGACGGCCATTTTTGATCTATATATTTGATTTGGATTACTATTTGAATAGTGAATTGTATGATATTTGATTGTTATTTGATGGTTTTTATTAGTTTATAACAGGTATATATTTGTATTTGTAAATGAACAAGGAAATTTTGAAATTATAAAAAAAAATTCAAAAAATATATAGTCATTGCCGACGGGGGTAAGGGCGACGACATTGCCCGTCGCGAATGACATATAGCAACAGCCATGGGGACAGGCATTTGATGCTTTTAATTTAATTTTAAAAAGTCATTGCCGACGGCTAAACTATCATGGCTGACGGACTTGCCGTCTTGAATGAGTAATACCACAAAATTTTTATTTAACTTGTACCGACGGTCTTGTCGTCGCCCGTGCCGTCGCCAATGATGTCCATCGCCAATGACAATGATGCCGACGACGACCGACGGGGACTAGGGTCAATGACCTGTGAGGCGATGAGAACACCGACGACCACTGCCGTCGCCTATGACCTCATTGCCAATGGCACAGTAGTCATAGGCGACGGCATTGCCCGTCGGCAGTCATTGATTTTTTTGTAGTAAGGTTTAAATAGAAATTCATCTACAAACCGCTCTGGTCTTATGGACATGTAGGGTGATCAGCCCCGTTATATTCTGTATTAATCAATACTATCTGTTTGAGCGATAAATTCGTTCACTCTGTTCGTCTTGGGCACATAAATAATTTTTCTATTAAGGGTTGTTCATACTCAGTTTGGATTCCAAACTAAATAATTTAGTTGGACGACTTTATTATAACCAATACTATTCAAACTATGTCTAGCCGAGTCAATAGCTTAGACAGTCTTTAAACCATAAATGCATATCGAAGTTTAATAGTATGTAACAAAATTTGTCATATCAAAGAATTTTCAATTCAAGAGTTCTTGCATGAATACAACAGTTCATACAACTGGGGACACTTATATGATAACCGACAATAATGAGATATTAAAATAATAATCGAATTGAATAAAATTCCACAATATGAGAATAATTTCATAAACGAATCATGGATATTATTACGGATATGAATAATTGTCAATAATTATTCATGAACATGCTATGTATTTGATAATTTATATTGAATTGGAAACTAGCATAATATATACCTGTATGCATGAATAACAATAAGAATTTGAGTAAAGTTAGAGAACTTACCTTGATAGCTGATTACTGTTACGTAGTATAGCTTACGCTTTTATCTTTAATATGAAGTCCTATCATCAATAGAATTATTCTTTTAAATAGAATAATACAACTTAACACATAATACTTCTTAAACATGTTGTCACATATTCATGTCAGTCATTGTAACACGTACGAACGTATACCTAGTCAAACTATGTCGATTTAGTTTGAGTTCGGTATCGTTTCGGTATTCCGATTGCATTATCGGATAATTAACGAATTTATTTTTAATGAAACTTTGATCAAGAACTTAAATATTATATTAGATAATATTATTTTTCCAAACATTAAAATTATTTATAATGATTTTTCAAACACTTATATCATTTTTATTGATTTAATTGTTAAATAATTTTATTATCATTAATATTTATTAATGAACTTCATGTCAATACTTTAAAAGTTATTTACTATAACCTGAAAATATTTTTAAAACCTTAATATTATATTTAAATAATTTTTAAGATGTTAAAATCATTTTTAATTAATTACCATTAATATTTAAATATTAATGTTATTTATATCAAAATATTAAAAGTTATTTTATTATAACTTAAAATATTTTTAAAACATTTATTTTTCCTTTAAATGATTTATAAAACATTAAAATTATTTTTAAATATTTTATTTAATATAATATTAAAAAAATTTATTATCATTCATAATAAAATAATAATGAAATTCTTATCAAAATATTATAAGTTATTTATCATAACTTAAAATACTTTTTAAAACTTTAATATCATTTTTAAATGATTTTTAAAATATGAAAACCATTTTTAACTAATTTATTTAATAAAATTATTAAATAAATTTATTATCATTAATATTAAATTATTAATGAAATTTAACTCAAATATTACAAGCCATTTATTATAACTTAAAATATTTTTTAATACTTTATTATCATTTAAAATTATTTTAATATTTAATATATTAAAATTATTTTTAACTATTTTATTTAATATAATTATTAAATAAATTAAATATCATTAATATTTAATTAAATTAAAATAATAATAAAATTTATGTCAAAATATTAAAAGTTAATTTTTATAACTTCAAATAATTTTGAAATTTATTTTATGAATTAATTTCTATTTATTTTAATTAATATAATTAATTTTAATTTAAAACCGTCGCTAAAGGGCTATAGCGACGACACTGTCGCCTTAGGTGTTCTTGAGCAACCCAAGAATAGCCCTTAGGTACCTAGTTTGACCGTAGATAATTTCTTATTCATGATGTTTCTGGGCATGAGATTGTATTAGTTATGTAGTATTGATGTAATACTACATGTGTATAACACTTTCTGGGTCAAACTACAACACATCTTGAAGATATAAGCCATCGAACAAGCTGTCAGAGCTGTTCTTCATTTTCTGGGCTGCCCAGAAACAGCCGGTCAACACCGGTCAACGATTTTAATGGCCTTATATCAAGCAGCTTGATCATGGTTTAAGTGTGTTAGACGTCGGGCCTTGTGGTACAATTACCAGGGTACACTATTGAAGCACTTATAGAGTCCAGCTATCAACACAGAGAAAGATGTAGGTTTTTCAAAAGTTGGCCAGACGTTGTTTTGGATTTTCTGGGTTAGCCAGAAAATTGACCTTAAGGTCAACGCATTTTGACCGTTTACTACATCTGATCCGGTGTATTCTAAGGTTCGAGAGTGCTCTGGACTTGTAGTCCTTATGTCATACTACAATCTAGATACCTATTTACATCCTAACAGTCTGTCAGTAGCGAGATCAAAGCCGGTCAAACGGCCTGTCAGACCTGTTCATAAGTTTTCTGGGTTGCCCAGAAAATGCTTGGTCATGCCCGGTCAACGAGTTTTGACTGTGAATAACTTTCAATCTACACATGCTATGATCATGATTCTACTTTCAGAATACTAACAACATGACATAGCACAAATATAAACACTTAAACACAACATATTATCAACAGACTGAGAAATTTAAGCCCCGACTTTGGGCTGTCAGACCATTTTTTATAGTTTTTCCAGTTTTCAAAAATTCATGATTTCGAGCCTTTTGATATTTTGAAAATGTTGTTTCTCAACCCAGATCATCAATAGACATAACATAGGACATAAATAAACACTTAATTATAACATCTATCAAAATTTTAAAGATCTAGCATGAAGGTTAGGGTTTTATACATTTCTTGAGAAATTTTTGATTTGTACTTCTTGATCTGTTCTGGGTTAGTGTATGGGATGTTTTGAGCTTTTTAGCAACTGATCTAGAGAGTCAAATTCGTGGGTCTTAGAGAGAGAAAGAACTTGGCTTGTGTGTTTGAGAAAATAATTGAAACTAGCTTTTCCTTTTCTTTTCTTTACTTGCTACTTTGATTCATTGAATCTAATCTTGCTAGGTGTCAAATTCGGCTGGGACATGAGATTTTCAACATGTGTGCAAATCTTAGATATGGTGAGTCACAAGATTTGGCAAGATTTGCAAGCAAACTAAATTAAATAAATTCAAAAATATTATTTTTGTAAACTAACAAATATTTTTAAGGGCATTTTTGTCCATGGTGCATAATTCTAGGATTTAATCCTTAGGTTTTAACCTTTAGGGTTTTTAAACAATTTCTAGGGTTTGCAAAATTAAGTTTAAGGTTTAATAAAAATTTAATTATAACACACTAATTAAATATTAGGGTTTTCAAATAATAATTAGGGTTTTATTTAAAAATTAGGGTTTCTTGCTATAATTAGGGTTTCCAAATTTATGAATTAGGGTTTCCTAATCATTATTCGTAATCACATAATATCCACACTTTCATTTAAATACAACATAATCAATTATTATGTTTAATATCTAAATAAAATAAAATAAAATAAATTCTTAACATATATTCATATAATTATGTCAATGATCATAATTATAATTAAAATTCATAGATTATAAATCATATTAATATACTTACATATATTTGAATACAAATATAATTAATAATCACATTTAATATTCAAATCTCTTAAGAAAATAATTTCTTATTATTCATAACATAAATATACTTTTCTTTTAAATACAATTATACAATAATTGTATTAATTCATGAAATTTCATAACCTAGATCAAAAATTAGGGTTTTGATCTATAATGACACTTACCTTATATACCATTATTAATTAAGTTAAAATAATTAACTTAACTAATCTTGATAATTTTATATAGTAAAATAATTATTATAATAATTCTAAGAATCAGTTCATATATCATGTAAATAATATATTAATCATATTTTCATGAAAAATAAATAATAAAATATTTTTACTATCAAAATTAATTTATTATAAGAATATAATTTATAATAATCAACCATTCCTCTATCGAAAAATTTATTTAAAATAATTCATGCAATAAATAATTATATATTTATCACATATATACATATTCTTTACCTTACACTTATTCCCACCTTTATTTTGATAGAAATAATATAAAAAAAAAATTTATACGTAAAATTTCTTATTTAATTGTATCGAAAATATTGGGTTATTACATTCACCCTCCCTTATAAGGATTCTGTCCCCAGAATCACCGTTTCAAAACTTATACACATAAGGATAAATATATACACATTCATTGTAAGTAGATCTCGATCAGATTCGATCGAACTGATCTTTAACTTATTCAGCATAAAGCTTATATATCAATTTAAACGGAATCTGATTTCTAATAGAACTCAAATTCCTCCTTCAAAATTTTCTAATAAAACGATTTATTATTTATAAGAAAATCATATATAAGAAAATAAAATTTATTCGAATAATACCTGGAATTCCATCCCCGACTGCTACTGTATCTTGAACCGTCATATTGAAGGTCCTCGTAGTTGGCTTATTTGTCGGAGTTGGATACGTGATCGCCAGATTTTCACTGCTTTTCCCAGCATTCACATTTCCCCCATCAGCATTTTTTTTGGATAATTCTTTTCCCATATGAGCAGTTGATCCGCAGATGAAACAACAACTATTTTTTCTTAGATTGGGGCAATTAGGAGAGATGTGTCCCTCTTGCCCGCACTTGTAGCACACAAACTTTCTCTTGAGACACTCACCTGAGTGACTCTTCCCATAATTTCCACATGGTTCCACCTTTTTCCTTATTCCTCCCTGACTATTACCAGTATTTTCAGAATTTGTGCACTTTCTTTTCCCACTTGCACTTCCACTGTTTCCTTCTATCTTAACTTTTCCTTCGACCTTACCCTTATTCTTCTTTTCCTTGTTATAGAGGCTCATGGCCTCACTTCATCCTTCAGCAATGATAGCCTTTTCCAATAACGTTCCAAATGAGTTAATTTGCAGCACTGCAACCTTGTCGTAGATCCAGGGCTTTAAGCCATGTTCGAATCTTCGTGCCTTCCTTGCTTCAGTATTCACTTGCTGTGGAGCAAACCTAGCTAATTCGTTAAACTTTGCGGCGTATTCTAAGACGGTCATATTTTCTTGTTTTAGTTCCAGAAATTTAACCTCCATCCTGTCCTACACGCTGGACGAGAAGTAATTTTCGTTGAACAGTTCTTTGAACCTTGTCCATGTTACCACTTCTGCTCCGGCTCGAGTTTGATTAGCCTCCAACCAGAAGTTCGCTTCCCCTTTTAACATGTAGGTAGCAAAAGCTTTCTTTTGCTCCTCTGCTACCCTAGCAATAACAAACGCTTTTTCTATTTCCTTTACCCAAGTTTGGGTTTCTATAGGGTCAGTCGCTCCTTTGAATTCAGTCGGTTCTACTGCCTTGAAGTCTTTGAAGTTTGCCAATTGATTATTTGGTCGATTCCTTCTTGCTGCTGGTGCTGGATTACGCATTGCTTGTGCCAACATATTCGCAAAATTCTGCATTGAATCTGCTTGTCCTTCTGCGTTGTTTACAGATTCTTCTGCCCTTTGGTTTCGAGTTTGATGTCTTGGCGGCATTATCTGGTTAAACAAAACCTTAAAATTATTATCTTATCATTCATATACCATTATCAATGGTATCATATAGAATAGAATATAAAATTCTAAATTTAGACCAATTCAGCTTGCTGGATTCCCAAATTCAACTTGCTTAATTAACAAATTGTCATTTAATCAACATACCATCTTGACATATAATAATATCATAACATTTATATTCATATTCAAATAGTACAAGTACTTTTCATTACACGATACAGACTGCCATAGTCATTTACTATCCCTAAGTGGTAACAAAAGTCGGGATTCATCATGATACTTATGCAAAAGTAATACATTTCACACCTATACACACCATACATAATCCTATTTTACTTATCCCATTCATTTCCTACGCCTTCCCTAGATCCTGGACAAGCCTTTTCCTGATGACCTATCAACCCACAGAAAAAACATACGCATTGCTTCGGATCAGGGCAATGAGATAAGATATGTCCTTCACGTCCACAATTATAGCATACGTTTTGTCCTTTCATATATACGCCTTCATGTTTTCGATTACAGTTCGCACACGTTCCTACTTTCTTGAAGTTCACTTGATTAAAATCAAAATTTCCTAAATCACGGTCATTCATTTTTCTTTTCCCTTTCTGGTTTGGAGCTGGATATGATTTGCTGCATTTGGCTCCCATCTGTTCAATTTGAACCTTTAACTTATCTTATTCTTTCATTGTTTCAATTAACGCCTTTTGCAACTGGCTATTTAATAGCCTTTCCATTTCCAAACAACCTTTCTAAACATAACAACTTAGTCTTTAGATTCTGCACTTTCATTGATGCTTGGCCAGCTCCAACTTCAGTGTCTGAATCACTATCTGTCAATAACACTGTTTCTGGTTCTGGTTCTATGTTTTCCAAAATGATAACTTCATCTTGATTATTTTCAGGCGGAGTGATTTGCTCCTTCTTTACGACATGAGAGTCTTCTAATCCTTTCCTTCCTGATATCTATACACAAATTATCTTGATTAGCACATAATATGTACACATAACTAATAATAGTTTATATAGGTTATTTTTTTTATTTTATTTTACGATGAATTTCCTTAATTCATCTCCTTTAAACTCTATTTGAGTTATTTGTTTTTCAATGCTTCTATCTAGCTTGAGGTTATAGCCTAAGGTATTCTCCACCTATGGTTTCTAACCTAAAGCTCTGATACCAACCTATGACGCCCCCAAATCTAGGTACTTGAAACCCGAACTTGGTGCTACACGATATCATTTCTTTGAGCGAAATAATATAAATAATAAACTTAATATACACATCAGAGTTGTCTAATCCCAAGTACACTACCTTTAAATCATTTCATTACATGATAGATAATAAATATTATCGTCTTAATAAAGTCTAACTATGACACAAACTACCATAAAACTTATTCTTGCAGCTTTCCTTTCTCTTTGTTTATGCCAGAACCTTCTGGTTGATCACGCTTAGCTGAAAATATTTAATTTAAAGCAAGAATGAGCATTTAATTGCCCAATAAGTAATAGCAGTTAATAAACTTTAGCTGAAAGAAGTAAATATTTTCCTTAAGGTATACTTCTACAACGAATCAATAGTTGTGAAGTCATTTGAAATAATTCTTAATAACATATCAAATCGTTTAAAATTTTGAAACAACGTAGTGACTATAAATACTGAGCGGTCAATGGACCATGAACTTTTATTTTTCATTTTCGAAAATGTTTAAACAGAAATTCATCTGCAAACCGCTCTGGTTTTACGGACATGTATGGTAATCAACCCCGTTATGTCCTGTATTGATCAATAATATTTATTTAAACGATAAATTAGTTCATTCTGTTCGCCTTGGGCACATAAATAATTTTTCTATTAAGGGTTGTTCATACTCAGTCTGGAGTCCTAACTAAACAATTCAGTTGGGCAACTTTATCATAACCAATACTATTCAAACTATGTATAGCCGAGTCAAATAGCTTAGACAGTCTTTAAACCATAAACGCATACCGAAGTTTAATAGTATGTAACAAAATTTATCATATCAAAGAATTTTCAGTTCAAGAGTTCTTGTATGAATACAACAGTTTATAGAAGTGGGGACACTTGTATGATAACCGACAATAATGAGATATTAAAATAATAATCGAATTGAATAAAATTCCACAAAATGAGAATAATTTCATAAACGAATCATGGATATTATTACGGATATGAATAATTGTCAATAATTATTCATGAACATGCTCTATATTTGATAATTTATATTGAATTGGAAACTAGCATAATATATACATGTCTGCATGAATAATAATAAGAATTTGAGTAAAGTTAGAGAACTTGCCTTGATAGCTGATTACTGTTACGTAGTATAGCTTACGCTAATATCTTTAATATGAAGTCCTATCATCAATAAAATTATTCTTTTAATTAGAATAATACAACTTAACACATTATACTTCTTAAATATGTTGTCACATATTCATGTCAGTCATTGTAACACGTACGAACGTATACCTAGTCAAACTATGTCGATTTGGTTTGAGTTCGGTATCGTTTCCGTATTCCGATTGCATTATCGGATAATTAACGAATTTATTTTTAATGAAACTTTGTTCAAGAACTTAAATATTATATTAGATAATATTTTTTTTCCAAACATTAAAATTATTTATAATGATTTTTCAAACATTTATATCATTTTTAATGATTTAATTGTTAAATAAGTTCATTATCATTAATATTTATTAATGAACTTCATGTCAATATTTTAAAAGTTATTTATTATAACATGAAAATATTTTTAAAACCTTAATATTACCTTTAAATGATTTTTAAGATGTTAAAATTATTTTTAAATAATTACCATTAATATTTAAATATTAATGTTATTTATATCAAAATATTAAAAGTTATTTATTATAACTTAAAATATTTTTAAAACATTTATTTTTCCTTTAAATGATTTATAAAATATTAAAATAGTTTTTAAATAATTTATTTATTATAATAATAAATAAATTTATTATCATTAATATTAAAATATTAATGAAATTCTTATCAAAATATTATAAGTTATTTATTATAACTTAAAATACTTTTTATAACTTTAATATCATTTTTAAAATATTAAAACCATGTTTAACTAATTTATTTAATATAATTATTAAATAAATTTATTATCATTAATATTAAATTATTAATGAAATTTAACTCAAAATATTAAAAGTCATTTATTACAACTTCAAATATTTTTTAATACTTTATTATCATTTAAAATAATTTTTAATATATTAAAATTATTATTAAATAAATTAAATATCATTAATATTTAATTAAAATAAAATATTAATAAAATTTATGTCAAAATATTAAAAGTTAATTTTTATAACTTAAAATAATTTTTAAAATTATTTATGAATTAATTTCTATTTATTTTAATTAATATAATTAATTTTAATTTAAAACCGTCACTAAAGGGCTATAGCGATGAACACTGTCGCTTTAGGTGTTCTTAAGCAACTCAAAAACGTCCCTTAGGTACCTAGTTTGACCGCTGGTATTTTCTTGTTCTTGATGTTTCTGGGCATGAGATTATATTAGTTATGTAGTATTGATGTAATACTACATGTGTATAACACTTTCTAGGTCAAACTACAACACGTCTTGAAGATATAAGCCATCGAACAAGCTGTCAGAGCTGTTCTTCATTTTCTGGGTTGCCCAGAAATAGCCGGTCAATGCTTTTAATGGCATTATATCAAGCAGCCTGATCATGGTTTAAGTGTGTTAGACGTCGGGCCTTGTGGTACAATTACCAAGGTACACTATTGAAGCACTTATAGAGTCCAGATATCAACACAGAGAAAGATCTAGGTTTTACAAAAACTGGTCAGACGCTGTTTTAGATTTTCTGGGTTACCTAGAAAACCGACCTTAACGGTCAACGCCTTTTGACCGTTTACCACATCCGATCTGGTGTTTTCTAAGTTTCGAAAGTGCTCTGGACTTGTAGTCCTTATATCATACTATAATCTAGATACCAATTTACATCCTAACTGTCTGTCAGTAGCGAGATCAAAGCCGGTCAAACGGCTTGTCTGGCATGTTCATAAGTTTTCTGGGTTGCCGAGAAAATGCTTGGTCATGCCCGGTCAACGGGTTTTGACCGTGAATAACTTTCAATCTACACATGCTATGATCATGATTCCACTTTCAGAATACTAACAATATAGCATAGTACACACATAAACACTTAAACATAACATATTATGAATAGACTGAGAAATATAAGCCTTACTTTGGGCTGTCAGACCATTTTTTAAGGTTTTCCCAGTTTTTTAAAATCCATGATTTCGAGCCTTTTGATGTTTTAAAAATGTTGTTTCTCAACCCAAATCATCAATAGACATAACATAGGACATAAATAAATACTTAATCATAACATCTATCAAAATTTTGAAGATCTAGCATAAAGGTTAGGGTTTTATACCTTTCTTGAGAAATTTTTGATTTGTACTTCTTGATCTGTTCTGGGTTAGTGTATGGGATGTTTTGAGCTTTTTAAAAACTGATCTAGAGAGTAAAATTCGTGGGTCTTAGAGAGAGAAAGAACTTGGCTTGTGTGTTGTTGTGCCGTTTATGTGTTAACAAAAACGGACACAAAACACGTGCAAGTGTACACGATCGGCAAGTAATAACTTGATAAGTCGAGATCGTTCCCACGGAGAAAGGAGTTAGACTACATTATCATGCAACAGTCTTATGGTTATCCTTATTTGCTCAAACTGTTGTCACAGTGTTCTTTAATTAACTAGATTGGATTTAAAATAATCTTAACTACTTAACAAGCAAGGGGTTCAAATTAGAGAAATATGGGATTCTAATTTCATCTATTGCATCATCTAGGTTAACAACACCTCATGCCAAGTATGTATAATCACATAAGAATGCTAGCCGGGAGCACGAATGTGAGACAGGACTATTTCTCAATACACCAAGTTCATATCATATAATATCCACAATTAAGATAGAAATCACATGAACATCAATAAAGCCTAAACCGCTATATTTCTATACAATTTACAAGCTAAACCGATTTACGTGCAAGCCCCCATTAGACTACATATGGCTATACGGTATATTTTTATCCGGATAGCGAATCACAAAACTCATCCAAAGCAAGTTTCACAAACATATGCTAGCATGGCAAAATCTAAGTTTACACTTCATTTTTCAAGCTCATATAAACTATTAGAGTAGATGTTGATCAGGCATCTAAACATATAAAGCAACCATGCTAGGCAAACTATACATTCTTATCCATACATGCCACAGATGAATAAACCCTAGATTTAGCAATTAGAATCCATTAGAATCCCATAATGGAAGTTAGTTCATCACTGAACTACCCACCATTATGGGATTTAAACCAAGCATTTAAACAACTATGAAAGAGAGAGAGAGAGAGAGAGAGTAAAGAGAATTGGAAATGCAAAGCTTGATGGTTCTTCTTCTAATAGAAGCCTTTAGTGCTCAAATCTAACCCACAAGTTCAACCAAAGAGAACCCTAAACAATAAATCTACTTGAGCTAGAAGAGAAGAGAAGATAAGCTCTCAAGCCCTTCTTAGCTCCTAGCCCTAGAAAAATGTAAGACAAACTTCAAAAGTAAAATGCTAAGTCTGAGATATGATGATGATCCCTTGCAAAACATAAGCCTTATATTCACTACAGTCAGCCGAGCAACAAAATAAAAAGTCAATTCTTCAGTCAAGCCCTGGCGCGGCTGCGCGCCCCAGCAAAGCTTTCTCGACGCGGGCGCACGCATCCTCAAGTCAGGATTCTGAATTTTTCCTACAGGCGCGGGCGTACGGGATTCCTTCACATTTATGGCACGGCCGCGCTTTATGTTAAACCCTGTTGCTGCACTCTGATTCTTGCTGTGATGCCTTGTGCATTCCTTGCTTTGTCTTTTGCTGCTTCTTGATCCTTCACGATGCTACTATGATGCCATCATCATGCCCTTTGCTCATGCCAAGCCTTCTTGCTATCTCTTGCTTATTCCCTCAACATGCCAGTCCTCTCATGCCTTGTCCACATTTGTTCCATTTAAGCTTTCCACCTTGCCTGTTGCCACTATCATGCCATTTTGTCCCTTTTTATGCCATTTCATGCTAATATAGCGCCATATCATGCCAAACGAGTTTCCTATCTATAAACTGCAAAACAAAGCTAAAATGCATTAAAAGACACTAAAGTGCTCGAGTTTAAACCATAATCAAAGCAAGTTGGCATCCAATAAGTAGGCATAAAACCTACTTATCATGTGTTTGAGAAAATAATTGAAACTTGCTTTTCTTTTTCTTTTCTTTACTTGCTACTTTGATTCATTGAATCTAATCTTGCTAGGTGTCAAATTCGGCTGGGACATAAGATTTTCAACATGTTTGCAAATCTTAGATATGGTGAGTTACAATATTTGGCAAGATTTGCAAGTAAACTAAATTAAATAAATTCAAAAATGTTATTTTTGTAAACTAACAAATATTTTTAAGGGCATTCTTGTCCATGGTGCATAATTCTAGGGTTTAACCCTTAGGTTTTAACCTTTAGGATTTTCCAAACAATTTCTAGGGTTTGCAAAATTAAGTTTAAGGTTTAATAAAAATTTAAGTATAACACACTAATTAAAAATTAGGGTTTTCAAATAAAATTAGGGTTTTATTTAAAAATTAGGATTTCTTGCTATAATTAGGGTTCCCAAATTTATGAATTAGGATTTCTTAATCATTATCCGTAATCACATAATAGACACACTTTCATTTAAATACAATAGAATCAATTATTATATTTAATATCTAAATAAAATAAAATAAATAAATTCTTAACATATATTCATATAATTATGTCAGTGATCATAATTATAATTGAAATTCATAGATCATAAATCATATGAATATACTTACATATATTTGAATACAAATATAATTAATAATCACATTTAATATTCAAATCTCTTAAGAAAATAATTTCTTATTATTCATAACATAAATATACTTTCCTTTTAAATACAATTATAAAATAATTATATTAATTCATGAAATTTCATAACCTAGATCAAAAATTAGGATTTTGATCCATAATGACACTTACCTTATATACCATTATTAATTAAGTTAAAATAATTAACTTAACTAATCTTGATAAATTCATATAGTAAAATAATTATTATAATAATTCTAAGAATCAGTTCATATATTATTTAAATAATATATTAATCATATTTTCATGGAAAATAAATAATAAAATATTTTTACTATCAAAATTAATTTATTATAAGAATATAATTTATAATAATCAACCATTCCTTTATCAAAAAATTTATTTAAAATCATTCATGCAATAAATAATTATATATTTATCACATCTATACATATTCTTTACCTGACACAACATATATACAAGTGTCGGATTCCTCATGGGCATGATAGCCACCAGAGGGACTCTGACACGACAAACCATATTTTCACTATGTTGAGACCTTAAATTCGGATAATCGTTTTAAGGTCTGTTGTATGTACATTTTACAGAAAAACTGGCAGGGTACATTTGTAAAGTGGAGTTTGTCCATCGTGGGAATCAGATTCTGATTAGTTTGATCATGAATCCCACGATTCCTAGGCTCACATATGAGTAGCTAATAAACCTGCACAGCTCAAATTTGTACAGATATATATATATATATATATATATATATATATATATATATATATATATATATATATCCCAATATTGCCAGAACCAAGGATTCATCAGTAAATCCTGGTTCGCACCTGGCCAAAGCGACTCGTTCCCACTAGATAGCGATCTAAGGGACGCGAGGTTGCTTTTGTGACTGAAAAATGCCGATTCATATCAAATGAATATTTATTGCATCAACTTAATAAAAAGCAAGTAAAGCAATATATACAGTTATATATACAAAAGCTGTAAAGGGCGATGGGTTTTCACATCGGTGCCCGGACTAGAATTGAAATATATATATATATATATATATATATATATATATATTGACAGAAAAGTAGTCAACCAAGACTGGGAAGAGAATCCAGTGGTGGTGAAGGCTGCTTATATATGCATATTTATATATAAAAGCAGTAAAAAGGCCACAGAATAATCCAGGCCGAAAAGAAATGTAAATGTAAAAAAACGTAGTCAACCAAGACTGGGAAGAGAACCCAGTGGTTGTGAAGGCTGCTTATATATGCATAGTTATATATAAAAGCAGTAAAAAGGTCACAGAATAATCCAGGTCGAACAGAAATGTAAATGTACAGAAAAATAGTCAACCAAGGACTGGGAAGATAACCCAGTAATGGTGAAGTGTGCACAAATAGTATAAAGGCCACAGAATGATCTAGACCAGATTGAAATATATAAATATATATATAGAGACAGCAATGTAGTCAACCAAGACTAAGAAGAGAACCCAGTGTTGGTGAAGGCTGCTTATATATGCATAAATATATATAAAAGCAATAAACTACCTTAGATTTGGCATCCGGGCTTGACATAATTGAAAAGTTAGTCTATATACAGTTAAATAAACACAAAAAAAGCCAAAACCGAACTGGGAAGATAACCCAGTCTAGCGAAGTTTCTTAAAGCCAAGATGCTAGTGCACTGAAGCTGTTAGAGCTGACGAATCGTCAATTCGGGTTGTAGAAATGCCAGAAATTGAGTTTATGTTCAAAAATATACCAAATTTTGATGAAAATGGCCACAAAACTAAGTTCCGGGCATTTTTAGAAAACAAAATTTGATATGCAAGTGCAAAACAGTGCAAAGAAGTAATATTGACTTTTTGATCGTAAAACTACTCACAATGGACTGTTACATGGGCTTTTTGACAAATCGTAGGCTCTAAACATCCAAATCTACCGGTTATTTTCTGATATGTGGTAGTATGTGGGTATATCTACGTGTTAGAGTGAAAAAATTTGGGTTTGGAAGAGGTGAAAAAGTTAAAAAATCAAACGGCTAGAGGTTTGATGCGTTTCAAAATTCTTGAAAATGAGGGGGGGGGGTCACCTCATATATATAGGCCAGTAAGCCTCAGCTCTACCTTCTGTTGCTATAGATAGAGGTGCGGCTCCCTTGGTGGGGCCCACATGTTCGATTGAGTAGTCTCGTAGTACGTGCACTCAAAGTAGCGCGAGGTCGAAGTCGAAACTTTCTAACTTTTGATCGGAGCGTTCGTTTGAGGCTTGCGATACCTTTTCGGAAAGTCCTCGCCGAGAGTGTCACAATGTCATAGGATAAAACATTTTCTGTGTACAAGAAGACGAGTTTATAACTAGGTTTTTGATTCCTCGCAGTTTGTCCGTTGAGCTGTCCTGCGCTGTTTACACCCGGGATCATTGTTATGGTTCATTCTGACCTGTGTGGCATCAATTCAGCTTGAATTTGACCGAACCGGCTTAGGGTTGGTAAAATTACCATTTTCCCCTCCCTGGGTTGCCTTTAATGTCGGCATGACCTTTGGTTGACTTCTAGGAGTTGTTTCCAAGACTTAGATCCCATTCGAGTCTGTTTGTCCTCAATGTTATCTCTGAAGTTGATTTGGTCGTTCCAGGTTTTCTCTTGGAGGTGTTGTGGAGCTTCAGGTTTGTTCCTGAAATTGCCTTAACTTCCCGGGTTGCGACCAGGGATGACCTGCATTTCCCGGGTTGAGACCGGGGCTGACCTGATGACCTGATATTGAGATCGGGGTTGAACTGATGGCCTGATATTGAGATCGGGGTTGATTTAATGACTCGATATTGAGATCGAAGTTGATTTGATGGCCCGATATTGAGATAAAGGTTGATCTGACGGCCCAATTGGCGATCGGGGTTGATTTGATTGTTCGATCTTGAGATCGGGGTTGATCTGATGGCCCTATTGGAGATCGGGGTTGATTTGATGGCCCGATATTGAGATCGGGGTTGATCTGACGGCCCGATTGGAGATCGGGGTTGATTTGATGGCTTGATATTGAGATCGGGGTTCATCTGACGGCCCGATTGGAGATCAGGATTGATTTGATGGCCCGATATTGAGATCGGGGTTGATCTAACGGCCCGATTGGAGATCAAGGTTGGTTTGATGGCCCGATATTGAGATCGGGGTTGATCTGGCGGCCCGATTAGAGATCGGGGTTGATTTGATAACCCAATATTGAGATCGAGGTTGATCTGACGGCCCAATTGGAGATCGGGGTTGATTTGATGGCCTGATATTGAGCTCGGGGTTGATCTGACGGCCCGATTGGAGATCAGAGTTGATTTAAAAATACAATTTTGCCCTCCTACAGTGTTAGTAACTGGGAAAGAAAATTTCGAGTGTCTACAGATGCCCCTCTTTATCGTGTTCATGCAATGTAATGGAATGAGCAGGATAAAGATTGCTAGACACTTGAAATGCAAAGGCAAAGGGGATGCAATGCCGGATATGGTATGCAAGGAGTATCAGATACCTTTGAGGAGGTGGGGTTATCACTAATGGATTGCGTTAGTTTCTGCTGGGATGATGTTAACTGGCTACCACGAACTATTTTTCGTCATTTTTTGCTGGGGATGACGTCACTCATGATAGCCTAGGGCTGACATTGTCAGACGACTACTAGTAGAGGAACCACTGACGTGCTTGTTAGAGATGAGCTATCACAGATTGTTCTCGTCTAGCTCTGTTGGGGATGACGTTCTCTGCGATAGCTTCATTGATTTAGATGGGGATGATACTCTTGATGCTACCTTGGTTTGAGACCAATGGTTTCCCTGTCCGGCGGTACTCTTTGCAAGGATGATTTCCCATCGACTGGTGCTGTTGCACATTTCTAAAGGCTCTTCTGCTGGGGACACTTCTCGATTATCGAGTCTCCTTAATGGATGCTTCCAATGTCCATCCTGATGAGAGTTTACACCGTTATTTTGCAATAGGCGGTTGAATCACCAAATCTTCTTGGTGCTCCTTTTGAGGATGTGTATAACAGATTCCATCATCAGGGATGGACTATTATATGGTTCCTGTCACCGGATCACTTTCGATGCTTCGCGGAGGTTGCTCCAACGGGTAAGACGTTGCTGGGGTTGAACCAACGGTTAAACTGGATTCGGTTTGTCCCCGAAACTTCACTGGGGTTGAACCAACGGCTGAACTAGACTCCGTTTGTACCCGAAACTTCGCTGGGTCTGAACCAACGGTTGAATTGAACTCGGTCTGTACAAGAAACTTTATTGGGGTTGAACCAACGGCTGAATTGAACTTGGTCTGTATCCAAAAATTTGTTGGGGCTGAACCAACGGCTGAATTGAACTCGGTCTGTACCCGAAACTTCACTGGGGTTGAACCAACGGCTGAATTAAACTCAGTTTGTACCTGATACTTCGCTAGGGTTAAGCCAACAGCTAAACTAGATTCGGTCTGTACCCGATACTTCGTTGGGGTTGTGCCAACGGCTAACTGGATTCGGTATGTACCCGATACTTCACTAGGGTTGAACCAACGGCTGAACTGGATTCGTTTTGTACCCGATACTTCGCTGGGGTTGAGCCAACGGCTGAACTTGATTCGATTTGTACCCGATACTTTGCTAGGGTTGAGCAAACGGCTAAACTGGATTCGGTCTGTACCCGATACTTCGCTGGGGTTGAGCCAATGGCTAAACTGGATTCGGTATGTACCCGATACTTCGTTGGGGTTGAACCAACGGCTGAACTGGATTCGGTCTATACCCGATACTTCGCTGGTGGTTGAGCCAACTGCTGAACTAGATTCGGTTTGTACTCGATACTTCGCTGGGGTTAAGCTAACGGCAGAATTGGATTCGGTCTGTACCGGATACTTCGCTGGTGTTGAGCCAACGGCTAAACTGGATTCGGTCTTTACCCAATACTTCGCTGGGGATGAGCTAATGGCTGAATTAGATTTGGTCTGTACCCGATACTTCGTTGGGGCTGAACCAATGGCTGAACTGGATTCGGTCTGTACCTAATACTTCGCTGGGGCTGAACTAACGGCTGAAATGGATTCTGTCTGTACCCGATACTTCGCTGGGGCTGAACCAACGGCTAAACTGGATTCGGTCTGTACCTGATACTTCACTGGGGCTGAACCAACAATTGAACTAGATTCAGTCTGTACCCGATACTCCGCTGGGGCAAAACCAACGGTTGAACTTGATTCGGTATGTACCCGATACTTCGAAAGTGGCAGTTTTTGATAGTTTTGCGCAATTTTTCTTTAGTTTTTCCGCAGTTTGTGTTGTTGATCCCTGAATATGACTTCGAGATGAATACCAAGGGTTTCCAGAGTGTCCCCATTTCTGTCAGAATTACGCTGCTTAAACGCAAGATTTCAGGATAAATCGCTCAATAGCGTAGCGATTTTTCTTCAAATTTGACTCGACAGCACATAGAAACTCCGTTTCAATGCGAACCGAATCGAGCCTGGGGGAGTGGGAACCACTTGAGGAGCCGCAGGTGGAGGTGCAGTAGCCGCAAGTGGACTCGCTTCCACCTGGGCTTTATATTGGGCTGCGTGATTTCATTTTTTCAAAGTTCCATTTCGAGTTTCAAACGAATTTTGATCTTCTTTTTCAGATCTACGGAGCTTGGATAGCTGTTTTCTGATTCCGTCAGTTCCTACGCGTTCAGCGCAGTGCAGGTAATGTTTTATGTTTTTTTTCGCAAGTTTTGACCATTAAAAGCATGTGAACCACTTAGGGGGCTTTTAGACGCAATGTATAAAAAATGTATGCCTATATGATCTGTTAAAAAATTGCTGACTTCATATGTATGCATATCTTACTGCAATGCACGTTTGGATGTAAGAAAATTCAAATTCTGAGACAGTCAATTTTTGCTCTTTTTTATCAGTTTACTCATCCTTTTTGAGGCCTATTGAGCCTGGATTTTTAACTAAAAAATGTTCATGGTAATTTGGCTACTATGTGAGTTTACTTTTGATTTTATTTCATAAATATGAACTATTCTTGTTTTTTGGGAAGGTGTACTACGGAATGGCCACCTAGTCATGCCTATGTGCATGCAGACAGTCCATTTTACAAAGGAGACTCTGGCAAAAAAATTTCAAATCCCAAGCACTTAATAAACATGCAATTTTGACTCTACTGGGGATTTTTGACTGACCAATGGATGTTTTTAGGATTTATCTTTCGAAAAACATGCAGTTTTGGCTTTACTGGGTATTTTTAACTGACCCATGCATGTTTTAAGACGTAGAGATGCATAGAGTACTATTTAAAATAATAAGCCACAAGTTTTAGGCTTAATACACCCTTTCTGAGGTAATTTGGAGATTTTGTACAGGTGATGGACATTGATAGACCCGGCAGTGCAAGCAGAATCGTTTCAGGCGTTAGACGTAGGAGGGCTTTTGATGTTCCTCTGCCACGTCTAGCTAGACCGCCTCGCAGATTGGCAAAGTCGGTGATTCGTCCAGCACAGGATGAACCAACGATTGACATTGATGATGAGCAGGCTCCTTTTTGCTGCTCTGGCTCCGGTTCAGGCTCCACGTGCGGAGGTTCCAGGCATTATTGTGCCTACCTAGGAACTGCTGGGAGACCTGAGTCGCCATCCATCGAGGTTTTTTCACGCCAATGAGTTGACTTGAAGTTTTTCTCTTCCTGGATTCTCTTTCTTTCTTTTGCCATTCTGGAGGCATAGGTTTTTGACATGGATTGGTTTTTGATGTAGGTTCCCAGATTTACGCAGCCTCGAGGGAACTGGTTCAATGTGCACTCCCTATATCATACTTTGCACGAGGATTACAAGGATATCGTTGATGGCTAGGGATTTCAGGCTTTCTTCTCCATTCTTCCCCGTCGTTGCCCCTGGGGGTATATGAGGGCTTTATTTGAGCGCTGGTTCCACCAGACTCAGTCTCTTCATTTGTTGGACTGTGAGGTGATGATAACCCCTATGGACTGGAGGTTCATCACCGGCATCGAGTTTGAGGGTGAGCCAGCGCCTGTCGTGGCTGACATTATGCCCACTACCGTTCGGTCCCTGCTGGGAGTTCCTACGATGGCGCTCAAGGGTCGATCAGTCCAATCTATTCCCTTGAGTATAGATGCCAAGAATGGGGATTTGCTGGAGCCTCCACCTGATGTTCGGAGGGTTAGAGATCGCATTCTGAGGTGATTATTTCTGGTGATCATCAGGGGTTATTTTGTGGCAAAAAATTCATCTACTGTGTCCTTCGCCCTGGTTAGCGCTACCCGACATGTAGAGCTCCTCAGTGACTTTGATTGGGGTTCATACACCTTTGCCTATTTTCTCCAGGGCATGCACATGCTTTCGGAGGGTTCGACGGAGGCTTGGTTAGGGTTCTACCCGTTTCTGCTAGTGAGTACATCTTTCTTGTACCTATTTGATTTTAGCATTTATATTTGTCAGTCTTGATCACTGAGGCCTTTTGATATAGCCAGTTCTGGGCATTTGAGAGGCTTCCTTACCTACGACCCGCCACTGCTTTAGGTCTGGAGACCTATCCTCGAGGACGGTGTTGGCATCACTCCACTCTGACGGAGGTCCCTGTTGCTGAGTGATTTATTTATGCTCAACTACAGTTGGAGCTTTTGACGGCTGGATCGATCTCCTGGGTGCCGTATACCTTTGAGTTTTTGACCGTCGGATTCGAGGGAGGCTTTCCCATTGGTCGAGAGTTTGCTTTGTCGACCTGTAGAGTCCCGATTTTGATAGAGGGAGGTTGGGAGCTCTATTTGGGAGAGCATGCCATCAAGAGTATTACGGGTGAGATCTGCTTTCCCATTGTTCCTCTTACTTGGCATCATTGGTCGTTGATCATGCCACTGACAGAGATTCCCATGGAGGGCATAGATGGCTTCACCCTATCAGAGGGCTCGTTTAGCCAGGAGGCATTTAGCAGATGGTGGAGTCCTCGCAGTATTGGAGCTCAGACTCGGGCCACCCACTTCATGGCAGACATGGTGCCAAGGTCTGTGATGATGACAGACTGGATAGCTTCCTCAAGGAGTCTACTCATTTAGACCAGATTATAGATCTGACCCAGGAGTTGGAGAGGGCTCACTTTTTTATCGGGCACTTTGGCCGAGATTCGTCAGAGGCATCTTCTTTTGACCTGTCCAGCTCAGGAGTGGACCCCTCTTTAGGTCCATTTAGCAGCAGTTTTGTAGGGGCAGATCATCCCTTATACCGCCTAGATATGCCTGATGACCGTAGCTTTATGTCCACGGAGGAGATGGATCAAGTTAATCACCTAGACGTAGATTATCTAGATCTCTTCTGATATCTATGGCAGCTATTTTTTTGGTCAGCCACTATTTTTGTGCCATCATTTTGATAGACCACTGTTAGTAGTTGGGTGGTGGTGCCCCATTTTCCTGTATTCTTCATTTCACTTTGTATTATCAGACAGGGATGATGCCCGCAGTAGATAGTTTATCGTATATGCTCATGATATTTCCCATCTATCACATCATGTTTATATTTATCATCATACATGTATTATGTTATATGTATGCATTTAGACAAATGAGTTCAGATTTGACCCCTGGATGGCCTTGTGGTATGGTGATATAGATGACGTCGTTAGCCGTAAGCTTTATTGAGCATTTACCACCATCTGTGGTGGTATTGTCATTCAGGTCGTGGTACGAGAGCCTGCCCTTTTTAGCCAGAGGGGCAGTGGATCAGATGTTGGGGCATTCGTTGGCCCTCGCAGGTTTTCAGGTGCCATATGGATTTGTTGATGGCATTCTATCCTGTTAGATACCTGAGAGACAGGTTTTTCGATTTGGGCAACATGAGATGACTCCGACTCTGGAGAAGTACGAGCGACTTACCGGTCAGCCACTTACTGTATTACCCACTCAAAGGGGTTCTTTAGAGGCAGTTCGATCTTGCTGTACATATGGCTGATGTCCCATATTCGACCGATTGGATCTTTCAGGCATCATGGGTATTATTTTTCCCATGATATATCTATATCCTACTCCTTTCAGCCAGCGGAGTGTACCGATGCAGAGACATAGTCGACATTTTTATGGGATATTGATCATCCGTTCTTGATTTTTCCATGCTCAGGGTTAGCCTCCCCATATAGTTTCATCACCCATGCACTTAGTATGGATTACCTGCCCCTAGCGGGATTGAATGGAGTGACTACTTATCATCCCTTGGCTATTATGAGCCAGTTTAATCAGTTCTAGAGCCTACACAGATTTGAGGGGTCTGCTGATCAGAGGGTGTCGGCTTCGTCTATGTCATCTGCCGACTTGGTTAAAGTATATGAGTGTTGTACTCATAGAGAGAGGGTTGATTTCTGCACTAGCCATTAAGACCATTCTCCAGAGTATTCTGTATGGCTGGAGGCAGATATGGCAGTAGCTGCACTTGTTCCTTCAGCTCTTATTATAGATTTAGATGAGGAGGAGCCTATGGGGAATCCTGAGTCTCCTACCGAGGATGAGCTATTCATGGGTTTGACATCTGCTTTGGTTAGCGACCCACCGATTATTCCTGTAGGCACAGATCTGGCTTTGGCGGACTCACTATTTAGGATGACCTTTGAGAGAGATTTTGCTAGAGCGCAGATGTTGACCGCCTTATCTGGCAGAGATATAGCTTTAGCTGAGAGAGACGCGCTTTGAGTCGCTCAGGATGCTGGCTTGATACAGAGAGAGGAGCTTTGATCTGCCAGAGATGCAGCTGTTATGGAGAGGGATGAGATTCGCTCAGCTTGAGATGCAGCCTTTGCTGAGATTGAGGATATTTTAATTGCTAGTGATGCAGCTTTTGTGGAAAGGGATGAGGCTATTGCTTCCCGTGATTTCCACATTGCTGATAGTAATGCTCTTCGATCTTATACTCATGGCTTGGTTACCGAGATAAGTGCATATATTGACGACCACAACGCCACACTGCAGATGACTGTGGAGGTTTTGAGCCGTATGGAAGCTGAGGGTATTGCATTAGCAGCAGATCCTCCATCTTCAGAGAGAGATGCCATGGTGGCATTGTTGGCCCGCTTATCCTTGGGTCCGTAGACTAGCTTTATTTTTCCTGCACAGACTAGATCAGCCATTTTTGTCATGTACAGGGCATTATGTGTATATCAAATAATTTTATATATCAGAGAAATATATTTTTGATCCACTTTCCTATTTGGAGATGTATTGTCATTTGCTGAGTGATTACCACTTTTTTCATTACTCGCTGTTGTTGACGTATCCTGAGCTTCTCCTTGATGGACTGATAATTGAGATGTCAAAGAGTATCTCAGATGGGCCTGTTGATCAGGGCAGCTTGGTAGGACTTAACCTTTATATGGTTTTGGTGTCTTGGAACTGGTTTTTTTATTGGTTTTTGATTTTTCTTGAAGGTCAAACCGTGCTGTAAATGGCTACCTACGTACTCCCTGGTTGAGGGAGATCAGGTTATTCGTAGTTCTGGTTTTTGTGTGAGATAAGTTTGAAAAGAATTTGTCTTGGGTTTTAATTTTTGTTTAATGAGTTTTGAATTTTTATTTTGTTTTGACCGCACCAGAAATGGCTGCCTACATACTCCCGGGTTAAGGGAGATCAGGTCATTCGTAGTTCTAGTTTCTAGTGAAAACCGAACCTGATTTGATTTATAGGACCAGGATGCGGGCATGCATGTGCTTCAGACATAGTACCTTTTCACTGTATTTGAATTGATGAGTTGGGGAAATTCATTCCCGTCCATTTCTTGTAGTCTGATAGCTCCTCATGTCAACACTTCCTTGACAATGAAAGGGCCTTCCAAATTTGGGCCAAACTTTCTTTTGGCTTCGTCTTGATTGACCAAGGCTTTCTTCAGCACCAAGTTATTTTCTTTTAATTACCGTATTCAAACTTTCTTATTGTAGGGTTGAGCAATCCTTTGTTGATATAACTGTCTATGAAAAATGGTTGTAGCTCTCTTTTCATCTATCAGGGGCAGTTGGTGGTACCAGTCTTTCAACCACTGATCTTCGTCTATCTGAGCATCGATTAACACTCGCAAGGATTCCATCTCTACTTCTATGGGGAGGATTGCTTCCATGCCATAGACCAATGAATAGAGGGTAGCCTCGGTAGAGGTGCGCATTGACGTCCTGTATGCTAACAGGGTGAGAAGCAGCAGGTCAGGCCATTCTTTGTGATTGGCGGATATTTTCTGCATGATCTTTTTGATGTTCTTGTTGGCCTCTTCGACAACATCATTTATCTTGGGTCAATAAATGACGGAGTTGAGATGCTTGATGTGGAACTTACTGCATAGTTCTATCATCATCTAATTATTCAGATTCTTGGTGTTGTCTGATATGATCACCTCCGGTTCTCCATACCAATAGAAGATATTATTTCTGATAAAACCAATGATGACCTCTTTTGTGACTTTGGGAAAAGAGGCTGCTTCAACCCACTTGGTGAAGTAATCGATAATGGATAGATGAATCGATGACCATTGCTGGCTTTTGGTTCAACTGGACCAATCACATCCATTCCCCACATGGGGAAAGGCCATGGTGAGCTCAAATTGTGTAGCTCATTCAGAGGATCATGTATGGAATTTCCATGTACTTGGCATTGAAAACATCTCTTGACGTCATCGTCACAGTCAGCTTTGAGAGAGATCCAATAATGCCCGTTTCTGAATATCTTTTTGGTTAGCAGATGACCGCTCATGTGTAGACCACAGACTCCACCGTGGACTTCATCCATCAGTCTCTGGGCTTGCTCTTTATCAAGGCATCTTAACAGGCCTATTCTAGCATCTCTTTTATAGAGTGCATCTCCGCTTAAATAGAACTTTATAGCCATCTTGTGAATCCACTTTTGCTCGGATTGGCTTGCTCCAGCGGGTGTAGATCCATCTCGTAGATATTCCTTGATGTCTTGATACCAAGGCTTCTTGACAGGAGGTATTTCATCTGATACTTCTCCAACGTAATTTTTATATGTCGGGGATTTCTGAACTGTGAATTTGATGTTGGTAAACCCCCTCCTATCGGATATGCAGATTAATAAAGCTAACGTTGCCAATGCATCAGCAAAGTCATTCCTACCCCGAGCAATATGGCTAAAGGTTATGTCTTCAAACTCCAGGGATATTTTGAAGACCTGCTAATGATAGGGCAGTAAATGCAGTTCTTTGGTGTGATATGCCCTGGTTGTTTATCTGATGACCAACTCAGAGTCTCCAAAGACCAGTAAATGTTTGATACCTATGGATTGGGATAGTTTCAACCCCATTATACAGCCTTCATACTCGGTTGTGTTGTTGGTGTTGCCAAATTGAAGTTTGGTAGCCACAGGATATTGTTTTCCTGTACCAGAGATAAGGACTGCCCCAGCTTCGGCACCTTCCATGTTTACTGCTTCATCGAAATACATTTTCCATGGTTGGACTGTATTCTCTTGCTGGAGTTGTTGAATTGTTATGATTCCATCATCCGAGAAATAAGCTTCCAGGGGCTCGAACCTCCTGAAGGTGCTTCAGCTAATTGATCTGCATTGCCTGATTGAGTTCTGAGCCACGTAGACAATGTCGAACTGTTGTAGGATCAACTGCCATTTAGACAGTCGATAGTTTAACATTGGTTTTTTGAATACATATTTGAGTGGATCCATGCGGGATATGAGGTAGGTCATGTGCCTATGGAGGTAATGTTGTAACCTCATGGCAGCCCATGCTAATGCACATATGTTTTTTTTACCTGGGTGTATTTCTGCTCACCACTGCTGAATCTTTTGCTGATGTAGTAGATGGCTCTTTCTTTGCTACTATCATCTTTCTATCCTAGCATGCAGCCCATAGCATTAGCATTGACGGACATGTACATGAACAAGGGAACTCCATCCCTCGATGGTACCAAAACAAGTGCTTCAACCAGCTATTTCTTGATGGCAAGGAAGGATTGTTGACAATCCTCATTCCATTTGGTGGAGGAATTCTTCCTTATTAACTTGAATATGGGTTCATAGGTTGCTGTGAGCTGCGAAATGAATCAACTTATGAAGTTGATTCTCCCCAAAAATCCACATATCTCCTTCTCTGTTTGCGGTACTGGCATTTCAGTGATGGCTTTAATCTTGGTAGGGTCTAGCTCGATGCCTGGATTACTCACCAAGAATCCTAGCAGCTTACCTGCTTTGACGCCAAAAGCACATTTAGCGGGATTCAGATTGAGGTTGTACTTACGTAACCTGTTGAACAGCTTTCTGAGATGGTCGATGTGATCATCCTCCCTCCGGGATTTGATGATGTTGTCATCCACATAAACCTCTATCTCTTTGTGTATTATGTCATGAAATAGGGCCATCATGGCTCGCTGTTATGTGGCTCCGGCATTGATGAGGCCGAAGGATAATCGCCTACAGCAGAAGGTTCCCCAGGGAGTGATGAAGGCTATTTTCTCCCGGTCCTCTTCAGCAACCATAATTTGATGGTAACCAACAAAGCAATATATGAAGGAATACATGTCGTACTGCACCGTATTGTCGATCAAGATGTGGATGAAAGGTTCCGGGAAATTATCCTTGAGATAGGCTTTGTTCAAATCCTGATAATCCATGCAGACTCGTACATTCCCTCTGGGCTTAGGCATGGGAACTATGTTTGACAGCCACTCTGGGAATGTTGATACCATGATAATCCCGGCTTTGAATTGTTTAACAACTTTTTCTTTGACTTTTAGACTCCATTCAGGTTTCAATACCCTGAGCTTTTGTTTGACTGGCTTGAACCCGTCTTTGATGGGCATTCGATGGATGACAATGTCAGTAGAGAGGCCAATCATGTCTTCATATGACCATGCAAATACATCCTGGAACTGTGTTAGGAGTTCGATCAAGTCGGCTTTTTGGTCTGGTGTGAGGTCTAAACCTATCTGGATTTCTTTGATGTTTTTGGAGGTTCCTATGTTGATAGTGGTGGCTTGGTCGAGGTTTGGTTTGGGTTTGTCTTCGACCCATTCTTTGATCTCCTCGGGCACCTCATAGTCATCTTCCTCCTCTTTATCAATATCCATCAAGTCAAAGTTCAGTTCTACATCAAAGTCGTAGTCACTTTGACAGGTTGGCATCACATCAGCAGAGACAAACACATCCAACGCTTGAGTCCTGAAAATAAAAAGGCTTTCATCTAAGATATATACAAATGCTTAAATATACATAGCATTTTGCAAAGCATGACAAAGTTGACGCTATAGTTATGCAATCAAAAGTAAGCAGTAAATAAAAGCATGATTAAAGGGCAGATTGAATCTCTCTGGTCCTTTATCTTTTTCTATCAAGGCAAGGGATACTGCTTCAGTTATCCAAGGTCAGATCCTCATAAACCGGGAGAATCAAGGATTTGTGATTATCTGTCTTGTCTTGGATGATGACTGAGATATCCTTTATAATAAGGTCGGGGTTTTTCTTTGAACTGCCCCCTTTTTCCTTCTTGATGTGAGGAATTTGAATCTGATCCTCGTCTTCGCTGTCTAGGATCTCATCATTCATACCCTCGTAGTTTATGATGACCCGCATGTTAGCGAATGGGTCTCGTCCTTCGTATAAGATCTTTTCTTTTCCCTTTTCGCTATCTGCCTCATGCTTGAGGTCTTTTCTTTCCTTGACATGTATAATTGGAGGAAATAGAATGGCTGATACCACAGTAGGGATCTTCCTCATTGGTTTTACCCATCTGGTATTAGTGAGATTTGGCAAAAGTATGGTGGAAGCATGAGCCTTGGGATGCTTATGCGGGTTTCGGTGGTTTGACCCAGATGAATATCCCAATCCTATTTTCCCAGTTTGACTCGGGATTTGTATTAGGCTCTTGATACCTTGCTCATTCTTTCCTAACCCTTCTCCAGGTTGGAAACCTAAAGATACCATTTCCTGGCCCATTGTCATTATTTTGGAGGAGACCTTAGGTTTCAAAATCGGTGCCCTGATAGGTAGATACTGGATATCGCTCACTTCCAGGGCTTAAAAACTTGCAGGTTCAATCCCTGCATCCAGGCTGATCATTGGCATGTCTCCCTGTATGCAGACAGGGTATTTAGGTTCAACATTGATCATGATTAGGTTGCCGTTGATAATGTATTTGAGCTGTTGATAAAGGGTGGATGGCACTACCCCTGCCATGTCGATCCAAGGCCTACCCAGCAACAAGTTATATCCAATGGCGATATTGAGCACCTGAAAGGATACTTAGAAAGTGTGTGGGCCAATCTCCAAGGGTAGTTCTATTTCTCCCATAGCTTGGCGTCGCGATCCATCGAAAGCTCGGATGACTACACGACTAAATTTGATTCGGTTCGGGTTGATCTTCATTCTTTCCAAAGTATCGTAGGGACATATGTTGAGGGATGATCCTCCGTCGATGAGTACCCCTCCGATCACATACTCGGAAGACATCATAACTATATGCAGGGACTTATGATTGCCCGTTCCTTCTGTAGGGATATCATCATCAGTGAAAGAAATCACATTGTTGCTGAAAATGTGTTCCACCACGTGACGGAATTTCTCGGCATCTACGGTATGTGACAAATATGCTTTTTCTAGTACTTTCACTAGAATGTTGCGATGATCCACTGAGGATAAGACCAAGTTTAGGATGGACATTTGCTTGGGTGCATCTTTCAAGTCTTTCACCACCTTGATTTCATTGTGTCCCATTTTGTTGAGGAACTCTTCAATTTTCTCATCATCCACCTTTGCTTTGGCTTTGATGACTGGTTTGATCACCCGCTGAGGCAGGTACAATGGATTATCCTTTGGTACAATGGCAATGTTATTTGAAGTGGAACCTCCGTCGCTCCCGTAGTTCCATGGGACCTTTTTTAGACTGATAAATACTGGGGTCTGAAGAGCAAGATTAAAGGCTCGGGTGCGGCCACCTTCACAGGAGTTTCTGCCTCTTTGACCCCTTTCCCTAGTAGGACTAAGGGTGTGAGGGTCGACTCCCTATCGTAGGTTATGACAGCCACTATGTTCTGGTTCCATACAGTGGGGATTCAGAGAGTGTCGATATTTGGGAGATTGAGAATTTGATTTCCTCTTATCAGGTCACCATTTTCGATCATGTCTTGAATCAGGTTACGAAGTGCCCATCAATTCTCGCTATCATGGCTGGGTGAATTGGAATGGTACTGACATATTTGATCAGGTTTGAATTTTTTGGCCCAAGGGTTCAATATAGGTAACAAGTCTGCAACCATTCCCACGTAGATTAACATTTGGAGGATTTCCTCCATCGACTGGTTTAGGTTGGTGAAGTTCCTTTGAAATATGAATTTTCTACCAGTTTGGACGCTTTCTTCTTTGGTCTCCCTATTGGCCCAGGGTTCATTCTCATGAGGCTGATATTGATTCCTCGGAGAAATGATCTCCGATGTGGGAGGACAATCGATATCAGACTAGTTGGCCCGTTTGATCATTTTCCTGGTTATCTGATACTGGTAGACAACCAGTTCTGCTAATTATTCGATTTGTTCCTTGATAGAATTTATTTCCTGCTCTATCAGGAACCTTCTTTCTGAGACCTCCCAACTATTTGGGGGTGTTGTTACTGGATGGAGTTGATTCTCCCACATAACGGAGGTACTTGGATCCTCCTCCACTTGTGGGGCTAATCATATTAACATTTTTTTCTTTATGTTGTGGGAGAGGGTTGTCCTGCACATGTGGTTCCTCAGGCTTTATGACCACAATCTCTCCGTTGTCGATCAAATCTTGGATCGTATGCTTGAGAGACCAACAGTCTTGTGTGTCATGGCCTGGAGATCCAGAATGATAAGCACATTTCTTGCTTGGGTCAAAATTCCGTCCACCAGTATTGGTTGGTGGAAGGAGTTGTACAATCTTCTTCTGAGTTGTCAGAAGTTTGAATACGTTCTCGAGTGAATCCTCTAGAGGGGTGAAAGTTTTTCTACACCTGACCTCCATATTTTTCTGGAATGGAGGGTTTGAAGGCTGTGCTGCAGCTTGGAAAGGGGTATAGTTCCTCTTTTGAATGGGCATACTATTTGCCTTGCCCCTTGGATTTTGTCCTTGTAATACTAAGGACACTTCTTCATCTTTCTTTTTGTGTACTCTCCAGGGATTACTCCTATAATTTTTAGACTGGATATGTTCAGCAACAGCTTCGAGGGAGGTTAGATCTTTTATCTTCCCGAATTTGAGCCCCATTTCTGCCATTTTGCCGTGTTTGATCATTTTTGAGAATGGCTTTCCTATGCCTGCTAGGACCCTCTCATAATATGGCGCTTCTTGGATGTCGATGAAGGTCATGACTATCTCAGACTCAGTCATGGCTAAGGTGACTTGTTCTGCGACCCATCTCCATCGTTGGGCATACTCTCTGAATGATTCAGTGTTTTTTTTCTTGATTTTGGTTATTTGGTATCTGTCTAGAGCCAATTGAGATTGGAAGCTGTATTGACTGAGGAAGACATGGGCTAGCTCTTCCCAACTGTGAATCTTAGAGTTGTCCAGATGGGCATACCAGGCTCTGGCTTCTCCAGTCAAAGTTTTCTGGAATAGTTGCATTCAAAATTTCTTGTCCTCTACATAGGATCCAAGTTCTCCAATAAATACTTTCAAATGTGTATAAGGGTCCCCCAATCCATCGTATTTCTCTAAATCAGGAGTTCTAAATTTTTCGGGATAACGAGCCCAAGGGAAAATACAGAGGTCGGAGTAATTAACACTGCCGAATGCCCCAGTCCCTTTGATAGACCGAAGAGTTTCCACCATTTGTTATACTTTCTTCATAATGTCACCAGCTTCCTGTTTTTTGCTGAGGGTGGTGATTTCAGGTGTTTTATTGGTTGTGTCCTGGTTTTGTGGTCCAAGAATCTGAGTCTCGGCCTTTTCGGTCTCTTGACTACCACCAGGTGCTCCTGGTTATGTATGAGTTTGGGCTTGCTTCCCTTTAAGGGCCTTGCTTTGCCCTCTTAGAAAATCGACTATCTGATTTCTCAGTCCTTCGAACTCATCCCTAGAGACAGGGGTGGATTCTGTTTGAGCACTCGAAGCCTTGTCCATGGATGGACTTAGTGCTTTCTTAGACTTAGATCTAGTGAAAGGACCAATTTTTCACCTACACCAAAACGTAGGCGTGTCAATTTCCTGAGGTAGGTAGGGATAGGATGCATGATGTGGTTTTTAATTTTATCCTGCAAAATAGAGGTCAGTTGTTTTGATGACAGGATGACAAGAGGTAAATATTGAAAACTGGACATTGAATTGAAAGAGGAAGGTATGAAGAAGCTTGCCATCGAATTTGGTTAATCAGAGGCTGGCCTATCTTAGGTTACTCTCGCGTGGCTTTTTGGCATGAAGGTCACCAGATCATCGCAATCTACTAGAGGGGAAATTAATCCGATCTTTCAATTAGAGCGAATCTGGGTGGTGCATTTTCATGAGCCCCAAAGACTTAGCCGATCCCGAGAGACATTACTTATCACCGATGGGTTTTGCCTCCTTGTGAGAGGAATCACAACATACATTCACATACATCGTGCCTCACCGTTATGCATATCATGACAATTCGTCCGAAGAACTAATATGGGTGCGAAATACTAAAAAAAGCAGGAAAGCATTCATTCACATTCATTCAATGTAAAGACGCAGCATTCATGCAATGTAAAGACACAGCATTCACACATTCATTCAATGTAGATACGCAGAATTTCACGTATTTATAGTTTTTGAAAGGGAAATGTTTCAAAAGATTTGAAAGCGGCCTAAGCTCTCTACTGTACTCCCCAGTAGAGTCGCCACCTGTCGACGTCAGAAAAAAATCCACGGGTCGGGTCACAACCCGAAACTTTTATCTCTTCCTAAGTTATCTCTACCCTCACTCTTTTTATTGCGAAAAAGGTTTTGAAGGGTTTTTTAGGAAAAGGCCAACATGTATTGTCGACGTCAATTTGTTTGTTTTACAGAGTCGCCAGTTGGTAGATTTGAAATGGTTGTACCAACTCAACCGAGTTTTGTTCGAAAAGAGGCCCAATTGCTAGACATTGTCGAAACTTGATCTTTGAAATCGAAGTTTTGAGTTCAGGGTTTAGTTAATAGTGGGGAAGGTGTTAGGCACCCCGCGACTCCCGTTTAAACACGGTACCGCATCTTTTCAATATTTCCCTTAAAACTGAAATGCGTGTGTGAATGATGTTTGAAAATTGGGCCTATATTTGATTGATTGAAAGTAGTGCCTTGCTTCGTAAACCTATATACGAATGGTTTGATTTGATTTGCAAAAAGTCTTTGATTTGATTTACAAATTGTTTAATTTGATTTGCAAAAGCTTTTCTTTTGATTGAATTGAAAATGATTTTTTGAAAGTTGGTTTTCAAAACCTTTATGCTACCATAGGAATTGAAGCCTGTTGATACTTCCATCTTTTATCTTTATAGCCTTATGGCTTGCATTTGAATGGTGATTGTTGGGCTGCAAATCATCCTCGACCACAACATATATACCAGTGTGGGTCTTTTCATGGGCATGATAGCCATCGGAGGGACTCTGACACGACAAACCATATTTTCACTATGTTGAGACCTTAAATCCGGATAACCGTTTTATGGTCTGTTGTATGTACAATTTACTGAAAAATTGGCAGGGTACATTTGTAAAATGGAGTTTGTCCATCGAGGGAATCAGATTCTAATCAGTTTGATCATGAATCTGACGATTCCTAGGCTCACATATGAGTAACCTATAAACCTGCAAGCTCAAATTTGTACAGAAATAAATATATATCCCAATATTGCCAGAACCGAGGATTCATCAGTAAATCCTGATTCGCACCTGGCCGAAGCGACTCGTTCCCACTAGATAGCGATCTAAGGGACGCGAGGTTGCTTTTGTGACTGAAAAATGCCGATTAATATCAAATGAATATTTATTGCATCAACTTAATAAAAAGCAAGTAAAGCAATATATACAATTATATATACAAAAGCTGTAAAGGGCGATGAGTTTTCACGCTGGTGCCCGAACTAGAATTGAAATATATATATATAGAAAAGTAGTCAACTAAGACTGGAAAGAGAACCCAGTAGTGGTGAAGGCTGCTTATATATGCATATTTATATATAAAAGTAGTAAAAAGGCCACAGAATAATCCAGGCCGAACAGAAATGTAAATGTATAGAAACATAGTCAACCAAGACTAGGAAGGTAACCCAGTGATGGTGAAGGCTGCTTATATATATTTATAGTTATATATAAAAGCAATAAAAAGGTCACAGAATAATCCAGGCCAAACAGAAATGTAAATGTATAGAAAAGTAGTCAACCAAGGACTTGGAAGATAACCCAGTAATGGTGAAGTGTGCAAAAATAGTATAAAGGACACAAAATGATCCCAGCCGGACTAAAATATATAAATATATATATAGAGATAGAAACATAGTCAACCAAGACTGGGAAGAGAACCCAGTGGTGGTGAAGGCTGCTTATATATGCATAAATATATATAAAAGCAATAAACTACCTCAGATTTGACATCTGGGCTTGACAAAATTGAAAAGTTAGTATATATACAGTTAAGTAAACATAAAAAAAAGCCAAAATCGGACTGGGAAGATAACCCAGTCCGGCGAAGTTTCTTAAAACAAAGATGCTAGTGCACTAAAGCTGTTAGAGCTGACGGATCGTTAACCCGAGTTGTAGAAATGCCAGAAATTGAGTTTATGTACCAACTTTTGATGAAAATAGCCATGACACTAAGTTCCAGGCTTTTTTAGAAAACAAAATTTGATATGCTAGTGCAAAACAGTGCAAAGAAGTAGTATTGACTTTCTGATCTTAAAAATACTCACAATGGACTGCTACACGGGCTTTTTACCAAATTGTAGGCTCTAAACGTCCAAATCTATCGGTTATTTTTTGATATGTGGTAGTATGTGGGTATATCTACGTGTTAGAGTGAAAAAATTTGGGTTTGGAAGAGGTGAAAAAGTCAGAAAATCAAACGGGCAGAGGTTCGCTGCGTTTCAGAAATCTTGAAAATGAGGGGGGGGGGGGGGTCACCTCATATATATAGGCCAGGGAGCCTCAGCTCAACCTGTTGCTGCCGCAGGTAGAGGTGCGGCTCCCCTGGTGGGGCACACATGTTCGGTTGAGTTATCTCAAAGTACGTGCACTCCGAGCAACTTGAGGTCGAAGTCGAAACTTTCTAACTTTTGATCGGAGCGTCCGTTTGAGTCGTGCGATACCTTTCCAGAAAGCACTCGCCGAGAGTGTCACAATGACATGGGATAAAGTATTTTTTAGCTCCAAGAAGATGGGTTCATAACCAGGTCTTCAATTCCCCGCAGTTTATTCATTGAGCTGTCTTGCGATGTTTGCGCTAGGGATCATCGTTATGGTTTCTTCTGACCTTGGTGGCATCAATTCAGCTTAAATTTGACCGAATCGGCTTAGGGTTTGTAAAATGACCATTTTGCCCCTCCTGGGGTTGCCTTTAGTGTCGGCATGGCAATTGGAAGACTTTTGGGAGTTGTTTCGAAGACTTGGATCCCATTCGAGTCTGTTTGTCCTCAATGTTGTCTCTGAAGATGATTTGGTCATTCCAGGTTTTCTCCTGGAAGTGTTGTGGAGCTTCAGGTTTGTTCCTAAAATTTCCTTGACTTCTTGGGTTGAGACCAGGG
This sequence comes from Panax stipuleanatus, assembly GCA_020205555.1. Taxonomy (NCBI): domain Eukaryota; kingdom Viridiplantae; phylum Streptophyta; class Magnoliopsida; order Apiales; family Araliaceae; genus Panax; species Panax stipuleanatus. Next base: position 119,133,313 of record CM035116.1, on the reverse strand, counting down.
ATGGCTTGCATTTCCCGGGTTGAGACCGGGGCTGACCTGATGACCAAATATTGAGATCGGGGTTGAACTGATGGCCCGATATTGAGATCGGGGTTGATCTGATGGCCCGATATTGAGATCGGGGTTGATAACAGGGAAAGGAAATTTTGAGTGTCTACAAGGACTTTTGCAAATCCAATAAAACCCTTTGTATATTGGTTCAACGAAGCAAAACACTACTTCCAATATAACTAACGTAGGCCCAATTTCTTCTAGCATTCGCACACACATTGCAAATAAAAAGGAAAATATTAAAAAGATGCGGTACCGTGTTTTCACTGGAGTTGTGGGGTGCCTAACACCTTCCTCACACTTAACCAAGCCCTCGTATTTAGAACTTCGATTTTAAAGATTCAGTTTCGACATTGTCCAGCAATTGGGCCTACTTTCAAACAAAATTCGGTTGAGTTGGTACAACCATTTTCAAATCTATCAACTGGCGACTCTGTAAAATGATCAAATCATCGATATGATACATGTTGGCCTTTTCCTAAAAAACCATTCGCCTTTTCAAACAGATAAAATAAGGGTAGAAGAAAAACTTAGGAAAAGAGAAAGATTCAGATTCAACTCGACCCGTATTTTTTCCTGACGTCGACAGGTGGCGACTCTGCTGGGGATTTTGAGGGCTTAGGCTGCGTTCAAATCTTTTCAAAATTTCCTTTTATATCTGCGTATGTGTGAAATGCTGCGTTTTTAAATTGAATGGATGTGAATGAATGCTTTACTGCTTTATGTTAGTGCTTCGCACAATATCATCATTTCATACGGTGTGACACGATGTATGTGAATGTATGTTGTGTGATTCCTCCACCAGGAGGCAAACCCGTCGGTGTTTGAGTAATGGACTCAAAGGCGACTAAGTCTATGAGGCTCATGAAACGCACCACTCAGATCCGCTCTAATTGAAAGATTGGATTAATTTCCCCTCTAGTAGATTGCGATGATTTGGGGACCTTCATGCCAAAAATCCGCGAGAGTAGCCTAAGATAGGTCAGCCTCTGATTAACCAAATCTAAAGAGAAGCTTCTTCATGCCTTCCTCTTTTAATTTAATGTACAATCTTTCAATTTAATGTAAATTTCACAATGTAAATATACATTCCATGTCATGTAAATCATGTCTTACTATCCTGTCATCAAAACAACTGACCTTTGTTTTATAGGATAAGATTAAAAAACCTCAAAAATAAACACATGACATAGCATGCATCTGATTGATACCTACATTAGGAAATTAACACACCTATGTTTGTTATAGGTAAAAATTGGTCATGTTACCAGATCAAAATCTAAGAAAGCACTAAGTCCATCTCCAGACATGACTTCAAGTGCTTAGCCAGAATCCACCCCTGTTTCTAGGGAGGAATTTGAAGGACTGAAGAACTAGATAGCCGAATTGGCCATTTTCTTAAGAGAACAAAGTAAAGCTCTTAAAGGGAAACAAACATAGGGTCATACAGAACCAGGTACACCCGGTGGCAGTCAAGAGACTGGAAAGAAAGACACTCAGATTCCTGATCCTCAAAATCAGGATCTTACCAAAAAAAACCCCTGAAATCACCATCCTTAACAAAGAACATGAAGCTGGTGATATTCTGAAGAAAGTCTAACAGATGGAAGAAAACATCCAGTCCATCAAATGGACTGGGGCATTTGGCAGTGTCAATTACTCAAACTTGTGTATATTCCTCGGGGCTCGTTACCCTAAAAAATTTTAAGTCCCTGATTTTGAGAAATACGATGGATTGGGAGACCTATACACCCATTTGAAAGTATTCATTGGAGAGCTTGGATCATATGCATAGGACGAAAAACTCAAAATGTAATTATTCTAGAAGAGTTTGACCGGAGAGGCTAGAGCCCGGTATGCTCGTCTAGAAAACTCTAAAATTCAAGGATGGGAAGAGCTGGCACATGCCTTCCTGAATCAATACAGCTTTCAGTCCCAAATGGTTCCAGACAGATACCAGATCACCAAAATTAAAAAAAAACACCGAGTTATTCAGAGAATAGGCCCAACGATGGAGACTGGTGGCAGCACTACCTATGAATGAATCTGAGATAGTCATGACCTTCATCAACAACTAGGAAGCTTCGTATTAAGAAAGGGTCCTAGCAGGCAAAGGAAAACCATTCTCGAAGATGATCAAGCATGGATCGATGGTTGAAATGGGGCTGAAATCTGGGAAGATAAAAGATCTGACTGCCTTGGAAGCTATTGCCAAGCATATCCATTTCGGGAGTTATGGATCCCCGGAGAGTACATAAGAAGAAAGATGAAGAAGTGTCCTTAGTACTGCAAGGACAGAATCAAAGGAGCGAGTCAAGCAGCATGCCCATTCAAAGGAGAAACTATTCCCCTTTTCAAGCTCCTGCCCAATCTTCTAACCCTCCATTTCAGAAAAATTTGGATGCTAGACGTCAGAGAAAGTTCACCCCTTTAAGGGATTCACTCGAGAACGTGCTGAAACTGTTGACAGCACAGAAAAAGAATGTTCAGCTCCTTCCACCAACCAGTACCGGGGGAAGGAATTTAGACCCAAGTAAAAAGTGTACATACCATTCCGGATCTCCGGGCCACGATACACAGAACTGTTAGGCTCTCAAGCACAAGATCCAAGACTTGATAGACAATGGAGAGATTATGGTGACCAAATCAGAGCAACCCTATGTGCAAGAAAATCCCCTCCCTCAGTACAAAGAGGAGAATGTCAATATGATTAGCACGAAGAATGGAGAAGGATCCAAATACCTCCGGTACGTCAGATAATCAACTCAATCCAGCAACAATAGCCCAGATAGTTGGGAGTTATCAGAAAGGCGATTCCTAATAGAATAGAAAATCAAGTCCATTAAGGAACAGATTGGACAGTTAGCGAATTTGGTCGTATACCAACATCAGGTAACCAGATAGCTGATAAACCAATCCAACCAGGCTGAGGCAAGTCCTCCTACACTAGAAATTAATCCCATCTTTATGAGGGATCACTATCGGTTTCATGAGCATAAACCTTGGGCCGACAAGTTGGCCAAGGAAGAGAAGTTTCAAGCAGATAGGGAATTTGCCTTTCAGAGGAATTTCACTAATTTAAACCAGTCGATGAAGAAAATCCTCTAACTGTTGATCAATGAGGGGATGGTTACAGATTTGTTACCCCCGGTGAACCCTCGATCCAAGAAATTCAAACCTGATAGGATCTTCCAGTATCATTCTAATGCACCCAGTCATAATACTGAGGATTGCTGGGGACTTCGTCACCTGATTCAAAATCTTATTGAAAGAGGTGAGCTGATAAGAGCGAATCAAGATTGTGGCCTTCCTGATGAGGAAACACTCTTTATTCCCATTGCATGGAATTAGGGAATAATGACTGTTATTTCCTGTGAGAAGGAGCTAGCCGGAACACCCTTAGTATTGCCTGGGAAAGGGGTTCAAGAAGCACTGAATCCTGTGAAGGTAATTGTGCCTGAACTTTTAATATTGCCTTTCAGACCCCAATATCCAGTGATCAGTCTGAAGAGGGTCCCATGGAACTATGGGAATGATCAAGGTTCCACTTCGAACAACATTGCCAATGTATCCAAGGAGAATCCATTGTACCTGCCCCAACGGGTGATCAATCCAGTCACCAAGGCTAAAGAGAGAGTGGCCGAAGAGAAAATCAAAGAATTCCTCAGCAAAATGGGGCATAATGAGATCAATGTGGTGACAAACTTGCAAGATGCACCCAAATAGGTATCCATCCTCGACTTGGTATTATCCTCAGTAGATCATCGCAACATTCTGGTGAAGGTACTGGAAGAAGCCCATCTGCCAAAGACAGTGGATGCCGAGAAATTTTGTCAGGTGATAGAACACATCTTCAACAGCAATGTGATATCTTTTATTGACGATGATATACCCGCAAAGGGAAAGGGTCATCGCAAGTCCCTGCATATAGCAGTAATGTCTTTCGGGTATGTAATCGAAGGTGTTCTTATAGAACGAGGATTGTCCCTAAACGTTTGTCCCTATGATACCTTGGAAAGAATGAATATCAACCCAAATCGGATCAAGACCAGTCATGTGGTTATCCAAGCCTTCGATAGGTCTCGCCGAGAAGCTATGGGAGAGATTGAGCTTCCACTGGAGATAAGTCCTCACACTTTCTATGTATTATTCCAGGTACTCAATATTACCATCGGATACAACTTCACTTTCTATTGATCGATTGTTTAATAATTCTATCTATTCCTATGATCCTCAATTCGTCGTTCACACAATTCTATATCCCAGTACAGTTCATCAAACATACCACACGTTATGAGTTCAGGAACTTACCACAACTCTATGGGTTTAGGAACTTATCCTAGTCAGACCAAAGTCGTCCATTCGCTGAGGGGTTCCACCATACGATTATGAGTCACAAACTTACCATATGTAAGAGTTTAAAGAACTCGCACCTAATCTTATATTCTCTACCTATTCGTTATACACATGAGAAAAGAATCACCTTCTCATCATACATATAGCGAATAGCGCGACACCGATATTTCAATGATTATCAATGTGATAAACTAAGTAGTCATTAGACCAAGAACAAAACCCCCGCCTATACAAAGGTTTGTACAACTCAGCTATCACATGATTCCACAATTGAAATCCCACATAATCTTAGCTCCCTCTTTACTCGATACGAATTTCATTTAATCCGTATCTACAATTCACAACTCTTTTCTAAGTTTTAATAGTACAATTTTATAGTACAATTTCATAGTACAACAGTCGTACAACAATTCTACTATAAAGTTTTCAATCATTTGATTGATCATATGTCCTTTTATGACCTCATCAGATCATGTTATCAGCTGATATTATAATCGTATTATGTAACGATTCTTTTCTATGTTATGATCGTTTTGTTTTACGATCTTCTTTCCCTTTATACTTTTAGTTTTTTAAACTTTTAGAATCTATCTATTCATTACTACTGTTCATCTTTATTATCAGAGTTAGGTAACTCTAGATCTTTATTACTTGTCAGGATTCTTCTTTGAATCTTATTGACTTATTAATACATTGCCCAAATTCATAGCTTAGAACTTAAACTCTATTTGAGTTTATTCCTTATCCTCATCCCTGTGGTTATAGCCTAAGGTACCCCTACCTAAGGTTTATAACCTACAGCTCTGATACCAACTGTAGCGCCCCCAAATCCGGGTCCCCAGAACCTCGGACCTGGTACGTTACGATACATCATTTCTATAACTATTGCGGAAGATATAAATATAAATTGTTTATACAATAACTTATTACAACATAATCCCCAAGGTCAGTAACCTAAACTTAATACCTGCCTTCAATATCCTATACGACATACCATGTCATTTGCATTCAATACTATTACAAGTTTAACCTGCTTCCAAATCCAATTCTGGAGTTTGTCTTTGTCTTTGCCTGTATCCGAAGTTTCGTCTAAATCTGAAATGTTTATCATAATATAGCAAGGGTGAGCAACAAGTTTGCCCAGCAAGTTTAAGTTCAAATCAAGATATATCATGATTGAAAAGAATAATAAGTCGACAAACTTTCAACAATATAAGTAATTGTGAAAGGATATAAATTAATTTTAATAACTGAATGACCGAGTCAATAATGAAGAATGGCCAACAATAAACATGAACAAATTTATCTGAACCAAATCGTAATGAAGGTGATCAGCCTTTCATACCTGATGAACATATGCAACATGCACTAAGTGCGAATCAATAATCAATATAGATGCGAATAATTAACAACAATTATTCACAAACATGCTTTGAAATATAACTCAAAGTTGAGATAGAGAAAACTTGCTCAATAAAAGAGTATAGAAACTTGCCTGTATCGTTGATTACTGCTACACAATCTTATTTAATCGCTTTATTGAAAATACCTATCAGTTATAAGATTGATCTTTCAATTAGCATAACATACTTTATAAGTAAACTATCTAACATTTAAACACATAGTTAAATATTAGATAACCTTAACACTATATATATACACAAGTCTAAACCTAGCACAAATCGAATCTTTAATAATATTCAATATAGTATACTGAGTGGTTTCCCACAAACAACTAATAAATTAGCTTCCGTCTTGTCTACACTGTTTTCACAACAAGTTAGATTGGTTACTAATTTGTAGATCCCTTCCCCATATTAAGGAGTTGTTTAGCCCAGCTACTATACATCAACCATTAAAGAATACGACTATACTACCTTAGACTTAACACTACTGTATCATATAACTTGTGAATTAACACTTAGTCTTTTATTTTATAAGTCATTTATAATTTTGTAAGCCGAATACCTAATCCAGCAACCTGGATTCAGATTGAATTTTAATTTAGCAAATTATTTTCCAATCCAGCAGACTGGATTCAACTGTCCCCCAATCCAGCAAGTTTGGATTCGTTAATCCTTCAATCCAGCAACCTAGATTATCTAAACAGACCATTCCAGCAACTTGATGTCTAATCCAGCAAACTAGATTGCAATCCAGCAACCTGATGGCCAATCTAGCAAGCTGGATTCCCTTTTTTAATCTAATCAACTTATTATTTTTTTATCTTTTGTCCACACGTAAATACATGTATTCCATATACAAAAATAATTTTTCAGAAATTTTTCAATTTCCTTTAGTATTTTTTAAAAATCCATTTCTAGTTAATTCCTTAAGAAATTTGCTACATCACGCTTAACTCCAGAAATTCCCATCTCTTGGCAGGATCTTACACATGTTAACATTAGCCTCTAGTTTAAATTTTGTGGCCATCGGAGTTATGCAACTCTGGTAATAGCAATTTTTGTCGAAAAAACGTAAATATTGAAATAGTCATAACATGCTCAATTTAAGTCGGAATGAGCTCATTTTTGGACACAAACTAGTTCATCTCATATATTTTCATGTCCCAGAAGGCCGGAATTTATTACACAAATTAAGTGGATAAAACTGCCCTTACAATATCCGGACATCCTACTTTTGTCGTTTTTCAGATTTTATGTCCTTTGCTAAAAACTGTACAGACGGAAATTTATATAGAATTTTTCAGTGATTCCACTTGGATCTGTTAGCAGATTTATGGATCTAAGTCTAAAAATTGACCACACTCAAATATTCAAAATACACTAGGAGATATGGTCGTTTGATCTTTATGTTACGTTTTCTCAAAAAATAATTTTTCTAATCTTTTTATTTTCTAAGAAAACTTTCATGATCTCTTGATTAATCTAACTTTGGCCATCATAAACCATCATAATATATACCCCTACATCATAAACTCAAGGATCTACCATGATCCATGATTTATTACATCAAAACCCACCAAACACAAACAAAACATAATCAATACAAAGAAAAAATAGGGTTTTCTAACTTTTAAAACATAGTTTCCTTTTTCTTACTTTTGATCTAACTTTTGATCATCAAAAGTGATAGCTCTCAACATATCACACTTATATGCATATAGATCCAAGGTTTTGGAGTTTTGAAATCTTAGATCCAAGTTTTGATGGAAAATACACAAAATAAATTGAATAAACTAGTTAAAGCTTATACCTTTGCTTATGATTTCTTTCTTCTTCTTCCTAGAGTTTGTTTATGGAACTAACAACACACAAAGCACTCTCTCTCTCTACCCTTCAATGGCTGCCAAAAATTTCTCCCTCTCTCACTTACTTTTGTTTTGCTTAGCTAATAAGAAAGGAGAGATAAATGAATTCAAAGAAAAGAGAAAGGAAATGATTTTGTGTGTTAGTATATTTGTACATATCATCTAAATCATATCTATTCCATATCTTGGCAAATCCTATCCTTCTCTCTCTCTTAATAATTATATCTTAGCTTGCAAGCAAAGATAATGGTGTTGGCTCCTTTTAGAACGTGACACCTAGCAAGTAGTTGGTAGGAGTGTTGGATTGCATGATTACATTCATCCCCTCTTTTTTTTCTTTCTTATCTTAACCGGTCATGTGGCCTTTTTATCCCTCATTTTATTTTCTTTTTAATGCTTTAATTAGTTTCTTAAATGTCCAACATGTCCCACTTTAATTGGGCTAAAGTCTTGGGCTCCAAATTAATTCTTTTGGGCTCCCTAATTAAAACCTTTGGGCCATGAAATTAGGCTAGGTCCAATTCCATTAATCTTATCCTACCCTAATCATTTAATTAGGATTTTCATTCACTCAGTTAGTAAATCAAATCTTTACTCATGTAATTACTTAACCCAATTAGACTTACTTTTATAAAATTAATAAATTGAGATAATAAAATAAATCCCTTAGAGTTAGTTAATATTTTCAATATTAATATTCTCACATGCCATAACACTTAGGTTATTTAATTTCTATACCTAATTTATATATTAGGCTACATTAGTTTCTTTTATTTGCTTATTATATAATAAACAAATATAAGCAATCAAATAATATATATACTCATACCAAATAATTTAATACTTTGAGAAATGTACCACAAATCTCATATAATATTTACTCTTATCATTCCTCTTGCTAAAATATGTATATCACATCACTAAATATATATATATACACACATACACATACACCTATACATAAACATATTTTAAGAATTCAAATCAAACCATATAGGTTCTTTAAATTTTTTTTAATTATTCCTCTAATTTCCATCTAGGTTTTATTCCTTAACCTTTATTTTAATCATTTAAGATTTTATAAATTCTCGGGTTGTCACATTCATCCCTTTTTCTAAGAATTTTATCCTCGAAATTACAGTCTACTAATCCCTACTCCTTCTATTCACCAAAACTAGATTTTCAAGTTAACCTTTATCTGATCTCATTCTCATTTAATGAATACACACGGCTTCCTTCTATTAGGAATTATTCTATCATCACATTCTACCCAGACTTCTCCCCAAGGAGTTAAAAAAATTTCAAACAATGTTGAGTGGCCATGACCTTTTATTTTTCAATTTCGAAAAGATTTAAACAGAAATTCATCTGCAAACCGCTCTTGACTTACGGACACATTGGGTGATCAGCCCGTAAGCCCTGTATTGATCAGATGCTACATCACTGCCATTCGACACAATTTGAACGACATTCGCGTTCATTATCACCGCCATTGGCGCAAAAATATTTTTCAATTTAGGGATATTCATACTCAGCCTGAAGTCCGAATCAAAACAATATAGTTTGGGATAAGTTCTCAAAGAAATATTTGAATTTTCATAAACATTTGTCTAGCTGAATCAAATAGTTTTAGACATATACTAATAATTTCAATATAAATCAAAACATGTGTCTGGCCAAATTTAATTGACACTTGAATATTCTTTTAAAATTCTAAAAATTATTTTATGACATCATGATACCGCACTGTATTTACAGTCCATTTTAGATTTCATCATTTTTGTGACTTTGTCATACAACAATATACCATAGTGGGCTGACGATCTTTAGATCACATCCAACACTAGGCAATACTGCATTAATGACTCCATCGTTTTTATCATCCTTGCATCAGGTTCCATGATGCATTGATGATATATAAAATATATTTTGATATCTTAAATTATTTTTGTCTAGCCGAAATAATTAGCATAGAGTTTTCTTTTAAACGGTTCAAAAATCTTTGAAAATAAGTTTAAATGTTATCATACCTCAACAGGTAACGATATGTCAGGGTCCCGAAGTCCACACATACACATTTGTCACCATATTTTAAGGATAACAACAATTTTTTTTGGTGTTATCATGCCGCAATAGGTAACGATGTGTTAGTGGTACGAAGCCCACTTCTACACAATTGTAACCATGTGTTACAGATAACAAAAATTCAATTATATTTTTAAAGGCACATCAGTGCGAATTTAGCTTTATATCAAAAATTTCGAAGTCTATAATAGCTAGAAGATTTGGAATATCTATGCTTCCACCAACAACTTCACTTTCTAATGATCAATTGCTTAATAATTCTATCTATTCCTATGACCCTCAATTCGCGGTTCACACAATTCTATATCCCAGTATAGTTCATCAAACATACCACACGTTATGAGTTCAGGAATTTACCGCAATCATATGGGTTTATGAACTTATCCTAGTCAGACCAAAGTCGTCCATTCGCTGAGGGGTTCCACCATACGATTATGAGTCACGAACTTACCATACGTAAGAGTTTAAATAACTCGCACCTAATCTTATATTCTCTATCTATTCGTTCTACACATGAGAAAAGAATCACCTTCTCATCATACATATAGCGAATAGCGCGACACCTATATTTCAATGATTATCAATGTGATAAACTAAGTAGTCGTTAGACTAAGAACAAAACCCCCGCCCATACAAAAGTTTGTACAACTCAGCTATCACATGAGTCCTCAATTAAAATCCTACATAATCCTAGCTCCCTCTTTACTCGATACGAATTTTATTTAATTCGTATCTACAATTTACAACTCTTTTCTGAGTTTTAATAGTACAATTTCATAGTACAACAGTTGTACAACAATTCTGCTATAAAGTTTTCAATCATTTGATTGATCATCTGTCCTTTTATGACCTCATCAGATCACGTTGTAATCTGATATTATAATCGTATTATGTTACGATTCTTTTCTATGTTATGATCGTTTTATTTTACGATCTTCTTTTCCTTTATACTTTGATTTTTTTAGACTTTTAGAATCTATCTATTCATTACTACTGTTCATCTTTATTATCAGAGTTAGGTAACTCTGGATCTTTGTTACTTGTCAGGATTCTTCTTTGAATCTTATTGACTTATTAATACCTTGCCCAAATTCATAGCTTAGAACTTAAACTATATTTGAGTTTATTCCTTATCCTCATCCCTGCGGTTATAGCCTAAGGTTCCCCTACCTAAGGTTTATATCCTACAGCTCTGATACCAACTGTAGCGCCCCCAAATTCGGATCCCCAGAACCTCGGACCTGGTACGTTATGATACATCATTTCTATAACTATTGCGGAAGATATAAACAGAAATTGTTTATACAATAACTTATTATAACATAATCCCCAAGGTCAGTAACCTAAACTTAATACCTGCCTTCAATATCCTATACGACATACCATGTCATTTGCATTCAATACTATTACAAGTTTAACCTGCTTTCAAATCCAATTCTGGAGTTTGTCTTTGTCTTTGCCTGTATCCGAAGTTTCGTCTAAATTTGAAATGTTTATCATGATATAGCAAGGGTGAGCAACAAGTTTGCCCAGCAACTTTAAGTTCAAATGAAGATATATCATGATTGAAAACAATAAGAAGTTGACTAACTTTCAACAATATAAGTAATTGTGAAAGGATATAAATTAATTTTCATAACTGAATGACCGAGTCAATAATGTAGAATGGCCAACAATAAACATGAACAAATTTATCTGAACCAAATGGTAATGAAGGTGATCAGCCTTTCATACCTGATGAACATATGCAACATGCACTAAGTGCGAATCAATAATCAATATAGATATGAATAATTAACAATAATTATTCAAAAACATGCTTTGAAACATAACTCAAAGTTGAGTTAGAGAAAAATTGCTCAATAAAAGAGTATAGGAACTTGCCTGTATCGTTAATTACTGCTACGCAATCTTATTTAATCGCTTTATTGAAAATACCTATCAGTTATAATATTGATCTTTCAAGTAGCATAACATACTTTATAAGTAAACTATCTAACATTTAAACACATAGTTAAATATTAGATAACCTTAACACTATATATATACACAAGTCTAAACCTAGCACACATCGAGTCTTTAATAATATTCAATATAGTATACTGAGTGGTTTCCCATAAACAAATAATAAATTAACTTCCGTCTTGTCTACACTGTTTTCACAGCGAGTTAGATCGGTTACTAATTTGTAGATCCTTTCCCCATATGAAGGAGTCGTTTAGCCCAGTTACTATACATCAACCTTAAAGAGTACGACTGTACTACCTTAGACTTAACACTACTGTATCATATAACTTGTGAATTAACACTTAGTCTTTCATTTTATAAGTCATTTATAATTTTGTAAACCGAATACCTAATCCAGCAACCTGGATTCAGATTGAATTTTAATTTAGCAAATTATTTTCCAATCTAGCAGACTGGATTCAACTGTCCCCCATTCCAGCAAGCTTGGATTCGTTAATCCTTCAATCCAGCAACCTAGATTATCTAAATAGACCATTCCAGCAACTTGATGTCCAATCCAGCAAACTAGATTGCAATCCAGCAACCTGATGGCCAATCCAGCAAGCTGGTTCCCCTTTTTTAATCTAATCATCTTATTTTTTTTTATCTTTTGTCCACATGTAAATACATGTATTCCATATACAAAAATAATTTTTCAAGAATTTTTTAATTTCTTTTAGTATTTTTCAAAAATCCATTTCTAGTTAATTCCTTAAGAAATTTCCTACATCACGCTTAACTCCAGAAATTCCCATCTCTTGGCGGGATCTTACACATGTTAACATGAGGCTCCAGTTTAAATTTCGTGGCCATCAGAGTTATGCAACTCTGATAATAGCGATTTTTGTCGAAAAAACATAAATATTGAAATAGTCATAACTTGCTCAATTTAAGTCGGAATGATCTCATTTTTGGACAAAAACTACTTCATCTCATATATTTTCATGTCCCAGAAGGCCGAACATTATTATAAAAATTAAGTGGACGAAACTGCCCTTATAATATTCGGACATCCTACTTTTGTCGTTTTTCAGATTTTACGTCCTTTGCTAAAAACTGTCCAAACGAAAATTGATATAGAATTTTTCAGTGATTCCACTTGGATCTGTTAGAAGATTTATGGATCTAAGTCCCAAAATTGACCACACTTAATTATTCAAAATACACTAGGAGATATGGTTGTTTGATCTTTATGTTACGTTTTCTCAAAAAACAGTTTTTCTAATCTTTGTGTTTTCTAAGAAAACTTTCATGATCTCTTGATTAATCTAACTTTGGCCATCATAAACCATCATAATATATACCCCTACATCATAAACTCATGGATATACCATGATCTATGATTTATTACATTAAAACCCACCAAACACAAACAAAATATAATCAATACTAAGAAAAAATAGGATATTCTAACTTTTAAAACATAGTTTTTTTTTCTTGCTTTTGATCTAACTTTTGATCATCAAAAGTGATTGATCTCAACATATCACACTTATATACAAATAGATCCAAGGTTTTGGAGTTTTGAAACCTTAGATCCAAGTTTTGATGGAAAATACACAAAATAAATTGAATAAACTAGTTAAAGCTTATACCTTTGCTTATGATTTCTTTCTTCTTCTTCCTAGAGTTTGTTTATGGAACTAAGAACACACAAAGCACTCTTTCTCTCTCTACCCTTCAATGGCTGCCAAAAATTTCTCCCTCTCTCACTTGCTTTTGTTTTGCTTAGCTAATAAGAAAGGAGAGATAAATGAATTCAAAGAGAAGAGAAAGGAAATGATTTTGTGTGTTAGTATATTTGTACATATCATCTAAATCATATCTATTCCATATCTTGGCAAATCCTATCCTTCTCTCCCTCTTAATATTTACATCTTAGTTTGCAAGCAAAGATAATGGTGTTGGCTCCTTTTAGAACGTGACACCTAGCAAGTAGTTGGTAGGAGTTGTTGGATTGCATGATTACGTTCATCCCCTCTTTTTTTTTCTTTCTTATTTTGGCCGGTGATGTGGCCTTTTTATCCCTCATTTTATTTTCTTTTTAATGCTTCAATTAGTTTCTTAAATGTCCAACATGTCCCACTTTAATTGGGCTAAAGTCGTGGGCTCCAAATTAATTCTTTTGGGCTCTCTAATTAAAACCTTTGGGCCATGAAATTAGGTTAGGTCCAATTCCTTTAATCCTATCCTACCCTAATCATTTAATTAGGGTTTTCATTCACTCAATTAGTAAATCAAATCCTTACTCATGTAATTACTTAACCCAATTACACTTGCTTTTATAAAATTAATAAATTGAGATAATAAAATAAATCCCTTAGAGTTAGTTAATATTTTCAATATTAATATTCTCACATGCCATAACCCTTAGGTTATTTCATTCCTATACCTAATTTATATATTAGGCTACATTAGTTTCTTTTATTTGCTTATTATATAATAAACAAATATAAGCAATCAAATAATATACATACTCATACCAAATAATTTAATACTTTGAGAAATGTACCACAAATCTCATATAATATTTACTCTTATCATTCCTCTTGCTAAAATATGTATATCACATCACTAAATATATATATATATATACACACACACACACCTATACATATACATATTTTAAGAATTCAAATCAAACCATATAGGTTCTTTAATTTTTTTTAATTATTCCTCTAATTTCCATCTAGGTTTTATTCCTTAACCTTTATTTTAATCATTTAAGATATTATAAATTCTCGGGTTGTCACATTCACCCATTCTTCTAAGAATTTCGTCCTCGAAATTACAGCCTACTAATCCCTACTCTTTCTATTCACCAAAACTAGGTTTTCAAGTTAACCTTTATCTGATTTCATTCTCATTTAATGATTACACACGACTTCCTTCTATGAGGAATTATTCTATCATCATATTCTACCCAAACTTCTCCGCAAGGAGTTAAAAACTTTTCAAACAATGCTGAGTGGCCATGAACTTTCATTTTTCAATTTCAAAAAGGTTTAAACATAAATTCATCTGCAAACCGCTTTAGACTTACGAACACATTGGGTGATCAGCCCGTATGCCCTGCATTGATCAGATGTTACATCACTGCCATTCGGCACAATTTGAACGACATTCGCGTTCATCATCACCGCCATTGGCACAAAAATATTTTCCAATTTAGGGATGTTCATACTTAGCCTGGAGTCCGAATCAAAACAATATAGTTCGGAATAAGTTCTCAAAGAGATACTTGAATTTTCATAAACATTTGTCTAGCTGAATCAAATAGCTTTAGACATATACCAATAATTTCAATATCAATCAAAACATGTGTCTAGCCAAATTTACTTGACACTTGAACATTCTTTTAAAATTCTAAAAATTATTTTATGACGTCATGATACCGCACTGTATTTACACTCCGTTTTAGATTCCGTCATTTTTGTGATTTTGTCATACAACAATATACCATAGTGCGCTGACGATCTTTAGATCACGTCCAACACTAGGCAATACTGCATTAATGACTCCATCGTTTTTATCATCCTTGCATCAGGTTCCATGATGCATTGATGATATATAAAATATATTTTGATATCTTAAATTATTTTTGAATAGCCGAAATAATTAGCATAGAGTTTTCTTTTAAACGGTTCAAAAATCTTTGAAAATCAGTTTTAATGTTATCATACCTCAACATGTAACGATGTGTCAGGGTCCCGAAGTCCACACATACACATTTGTCACCATATTTTTAGGATAACAATAATTTTTTTTTGGTGTTATCATGCCGTAATAGGTAACGATGTGTTAGTGGTACGAAGCCCACTTCTACACAATTGTAACCATGTGTTGCTGATAACAAAAATTCATTTATATTTTTAAAGGCACATCAGTGCGAATTTAGCTTTATGTCAAAAATTTCGAAGTCTAGAATAGCTAGAAGATTTGGAATACCTATGCTTCCACCAACAACTTCACTTTCTAATGATCGATTGCTTAATAATTCTATCTATTCCTATGATCATCAATTCGCCGTTCACACAATTCTATATCCCAGTATAGTTCATCAAACATACCACACGTTATGAGTTCAGGAATTTACCGCAATCATATGGGTTTAGGAACTTATCCTAGTCAGACCAAAGTCGTCCATTCGCTGAGGGGTTCCATCATACGATTATGAGTCACGAACTTACCATACGTAAGAGTTTAAAGAACTCGCACCTAATCTTATATTCTCTACCTATTCGTTATACACATGAGAAAAGAATCATCTTCTCATCATACATATAGCGCATAGCACAACACCGATATTTCAATGATTATCAATGTGATAAACTAAGTAGCCGTTAGACTAAGAACAAAACCCCCGCCCATACAAAGGTTTGTACAACTCAGCTATCACATGAGTCCTCAATTAAAATTCCACATAATCCTAGCTCCCTCTTTACTCGATACGAATTTCATTTAATCCGTATCTACAATTTACAACTCTTTTCTGAGTTTTAATAGTACAATTTCATAGTACAACAGTTGTACAACAATTCTGCTATAAAGTTTTTAATCATTTGATTGATCATCTGTCCTTTTATGACCTCATCCGATCACGCTGTAATCTGATATTATAATCGTATTATGTTACGATTCTTTTCTATGTTATGATCGTTTTATTTTACGATCTTCTTTTTCTTTATACTTTTAATTTTTTAGACTTTTAGAATCTATCTATTCATTACTACTGTTCATCTTTATTATCAGAGTTAGGTAACTCTGGATCTTTGTTACTTGTCAGGATTCTTCTTTGAATCTTATTGACTTATTAATACCTTGCCCAAATTCATAGCTTAGAACTTAAACTATATTTGAGTTTATGCCTTATCCTCATCCCTGTGGTTATAGCCTAAGGTACCCCTACCTAAGGTTTATAACCTACAGCTCTGATACCAACTGTAGCGCCCCTATATTCGGATCCCCAGAACCTCGGACCTGGTACGTTACGATACATCATTTCTATAACTATTGCGGAAGATATAAATATAAATTGTTTATACAATAACTTATTACAACATAATCCCCAAGGTCAGTAACTTAAACTTAATACCTGCCTTCAATATCCTATACGACATACCATGTCATTTGCATTCAATACTATTACAAGTTTAACCTGCTTCCAAATCCAATTCTGGAGTTTGTCTTTGTCTTTGCCTGTATCCGAAGTTTCGTCTAAATTTGAAATGTTTATTATGATATAGCAAGCAACAAGTTTGCCCAGCAAGTTTAAGTTCAAATGAAGAGATATCATGATTGAAAAGAATAATAAGTTGACAAACTTTCAACAATATACATAATTGTGAAAGGATATAAATTATTTTTTATAACTGAATGACCAAGCCAATAATGAAGAATGGTTAACAATAAACATGAACAAATTTATCTGAACCAAATGGTAATGAAGGTGATCAGCCTTTCATACCTGATGAACACATGCAACATGCACTAAGTGCGAATCAGTAATCAATATAGATGTGAATAATTAACAATAATTATTCACGAACATGTTTTGAAATATAACTCAAAGTTGAGTTAGAGAAAACTTGCTCAATAAAATAGTATAGGAACTTGCATGTATCGTTGATTACTGTACGCAATCTTATTTAATCGGTTTATTGAAAATACCTATCAGTTATAAGATTGGTCTTTTAATTAGCATAACATACTTTATAAGTAAACTATCTAACATTTAAACACATAGTTAAATATTAGATAACCTTAACACTATATATATACACAAGTCTAAACCTAGCACACATCGAGTCTTTAATAATATTCAATATAGTATACTGAGTGGTTTTCCACAAACAACTAACAAATTAGCTTCCGTCTTGTCTACATTATTTTCACAACGAGTTAGATCGGTTACTAATTCGTAGATCCCTTCCCCATATGAAGGAGTTGTTTAGCCCAGCTACTATACATCAACCATTAAAGAGTACGACTGTACTACCTTAGACTTAACACTACTGTATCATATAACTTGTGAATTAACACTTAGTCTTTCATTTTATAAGTCATTTATAATTTTGTAAGCCGAATACCTAATCCAGCAACCTGAATTCAGATTGAATTTCAATTTAGCAAATTATTTTTCAATCCAGTAGACTAGATTCAACAGTCCCCCGATCCAGCAAGCTTGAATTCGTTAATCCTTCAATCCAGCAACCTAGATTATCTAAACAGACCATTCCAACAACTTGATGTCCAATCCAGCAAACTAGATTGCAATCCGACAACTTGATGGCCAATCCAGCAAGCTGGATTCCCCTTTTTTAATCTAATCATCTTATTATTTTTTTATCTTTTGTCCACACGTAAATACATGTATTCCATATACAAAAATAATTTTTCAGGAATTTTTCAATTTCCTTTAGTATTTTTCAAAAATCCATTTCTAGTTAATTCCTTAAGAAATTTGCAACATCACGCTTAACTCCAGAAATTCCCATCTCTTGAAAGAATCTTACACATCTTAACATGAGCCTCCAGTTTAAATTTCGTTGCCATCAGAGTTATACATCTCCAGTTATAGCAATTTTTGTCAAACAAAATGCAAATATTGAAATAGTCATAACTTGCTCAATTTAAGTCGGAATGAGTTCGTTTTTGGACACAAACTACTTCATCTCATATATTTTCATGTCCCAGAAGGCCGAAATTTATTATACAAATTAAGTGGACGAAAATGCCCTTACAATTTCTGGACAGCCTACTTTTGTAGTTTTTTAGATTTTACGTCCTTTGCTAAAAATTGTCCAGACGAAAATCTACATAGGATTTTTTAGTGATTCCACTTGGATCTGTTAGAAGATTTATGGATCTAAGTCCAAAAATTGACCACACTCAAAAATTCAAAATACACTAGGAGATATGATCGTTTAAATTTTTTGTTACGTTTTCTCAAAAAATAGTTTTTCTAATCTTTGTGTTTTCTAAGAAAACTTTCATGATCTCTTGATTAATCTAACTTTGGCCATCATAAACCATCATAATACATACCCCTACATCATAAACTCATGGATCTACCATGATCTTTGATTTATTACAACAAAACCCACCAAACACAAACAAAACATAATCAATACTAAGAAAAAAATAAGGTTTTCTAACTTTTAAAACATAGGTTTTTTTTCTTGCTTTTGATCTAACTTTTGATCATGAAAAGTGATAGATCTCAACATATCACACTTATATACATATAGATCCAAGGTTTTGGAGTTTTGAAATCTTAGATCCAAGTTTTGATGGAAAATACACAAAATAAATTGAATAAACTAGTTAAAGCTTATACCTTTGCTTATGATTTTTTTCTTCTTCTTCCTAGAGTTTGTTTATCGGACTAAGAACACACAAATCACTCTCTCTCTACCCTTCAATGGCTGCCAAAAATTTCTCCCTCTCTCACTTGCTTTTGTTTTGCTTAGCTAATAAGAAAGGAGAGAGAAATGAATTCAAAGAGAAGAGAAAGGAAATGATTTTGTGTGTTAGTATATTTGTACATATCATCTAAATCATATCTATTCCATATCTTGGAAAATCCTATCCTTCTCTCTCTCTTAATAATTACATCTTAACTTGCAAGCAAAGATAATGGTGTTGGCTCCTTGTAGAACGTGACACCTAGCAGTAGTTGGTGTGACACCCCCGAATCCGGGTCCTCTGACCCCGGTCCGGTCGTCACGATCTAACACAAACATCCACGTCTAAACAACATACGATAACTAAAATACGGAATACAATAAACGTACGTCGCTCATTCAAAAGGTGATACTAGTCCCAAGATTCGATAACCTTAATAAAATCTTACAAACATACCCTATAATAGTCACTAGGGTTTAAATTACAATAATAGTAATTTAATTAAACAAAAAGATAAAGTCTGCTCATTGCAAACTAATCCTACATCTTCCCCTTACCCTTGTCCTTCCCTGAAGTCTCGGGCTTAACTGCAATATAAATCATGATATAGCAAGAATGAGCAACAAGTTTGCTCAGCAAGTTTAAATACAACAATAAAGGATATATCATGATGAATAGAAAATATCTAACAATGAATTCAACAATATGAATATCGGAAGCAAGAATAATGATTGCTTTTAGAATACCTGATAGTCAAGTAGACTTCGAACTATAAAACTCCAATGGAATCAATAGCTGATGGACCCTTTAGTTACTGGCTACAGAATAAGTACTTGAGGGGATCAGCCTCGCGTACGCTATGTATATACATGACATTCAACTCTGCTATTTGTATCTTATATTAGATACCTACTACTCCCTTATAATATAAGGGTGTTCTTTCAATCTAAGAATCCTTACCATCAATTGGTTTGGATAGCTTTTATAAAATTTCATATACCTGTCTGACCGAACAAGCGTTCAGACTCTATCTGACACAGTTCAAGAATTATAGAACTTTAAATGATGTACAAGTCCAAGACTGTACGAACTCAAGTGCACCAAGTGTGAATAACAATATTATAGATATGGAATAATTGTAAAGTAATTAAACCACCTAATAACATGCTTGGAAATAAAGTTCAAGCTTTAAATAATTAACCGTCAATATGATAATAACCTGCTCAATACAATATAAGAAGGATAGGAACTTGCACAATAAGAATTAAAGAACTTGCACAACCAAAGAGTGAAGTTCGGAGACTTGCCTGATTGCTCAGCTACAATTAAGTTCTAGCTTTAATTAACTTGCGTCGAAACGACCTAACATTAATAAGTCATCCTTTCAATTAGCATTTATAAACTAATTTTATCACATAAGATCACGTTCAATATCAAACATACCATTTATAGCATCATAATATGCTAACTGTTAAAATCAGACTTGAGCAATTTGTTCGGGCCTGAAAGTGTCCCGGCGTAACTCTAGCATGCAACTATTGACATTAAACCAATACACATGCTTATCAAGTTAAAGTTTCTCATTCAAAACTAGCATGCTCTTTCTATATTCAATTTGAAGTCATGCTTTCATGCCGGTAATTCACATACTTTAACTAATACAAGTTCATGCTTCAAAGTTGATTACTAAGGTCATGTTCTCACATAACAAGGCTAAACAATACATAACATGCATGCTCATGCGAATACTATACATGTATACTTTAATCCACCTCTTTCATGCCTTAGGAATTCATTTCCTATGAATACGTGCGTATGTGAAATCCATGCTTTAACCAATCGAGGTTCATGTTAATATGCTTATAGGCATAACGAACTCTAATGTACATGCTTGTATGATCAATACGTAATCCACATGGTAATCAATGTCATTAGCTTTCACATTCTAAGTTTTCTCATTGAAAGTCACACTAAGTCAACAAGGTATCATAATACATGTTAAGTGCCTTGTGCTCATAACTCGTATGTCTTAGAACTCATATATAAACCACATATACGTTCTCAAATGGTCAGAATCTAAAAGACTCAATTCTTGGTCTAGTTTACCTTGAAAGTTTTAAGTTTTTCTTTTGAAAACATCTTAACTTACGATCAAGTATGCTAGTGTATGATCAACACTTCAAACATGCATTTCATGTCAATATAGACTATATGATTATGCTCTAAAAATCAGAACACACATGGTACTCGTATGCTCATGACAAGTTCACCTTAACAAATTCTAAGTTCATTCATAAAACTATAAAGCTTTTCGTTCCACAATACATACCAACATGGTCATGAACATATATGTAGTATCAAATACCACGAGTTAATATTAGTTCTCATGCTTACTCAAAGTGATATCATAGGTTAACATATATCAGGCCTTAACAGAAAGGAAAAATAGTTTACAGGAACCTGCGCAGCTATCAAGCTTAAACCCGGCGCAGCTGCTCCCGTGTCTGGCCAAAGATAGAACCTGAACTGCTTCGGCAGAACTAAAAACCCATCTCAAAAATTTTATACGAATTCCTTTCTAGACATGCTACATTAAAGAGCTAACATGCATAACAACTTATATAAGACTCAACAAACATACATCAAATAAATTATCTACTAATACTTGCTTAACTCAAGAATCAAGGATTTAGAAATTTATCAGAAAATGAAGAACATGATATACCTCAGTAATTGGTTTGCTTGAATTAACAAATCTCCCTCACTGATATCTCACTCACTATCAACTCTACACTTATATGAAAATCTCAGCAAGTGTAAATGAGAAGGAGGAAGCTCATTATATAGATAATTCAATAACCAGTCAATGCGATTCTCCTTCAAAATAAATCAAAGGATTGCAAGAATGTACAATGGATAAGAAATGGCAGGTGAGAGTTGGTAAACTCAATCATGAATCCCACTCCTCATCCACTTATTAGCTAGATTTGTTGATTTTGAGATGAATGTAGAGTGTAGCTAGCTTATTATTTGTTCACGTGTGGGAGAAGTGAAGAGGAAATGGACTCTTATTTAGGGACAATGTAACTCAGCATTTGCTAATACACTAAGTTGTATACTATATATATACACATAGTATATACTTAAGTTATATGTATTTAGTCCATATACATTTAAATGGGTGATACTATATTATCTCAAATAGCAATTAATAATGAATAGGTACACAACATATAATCCATGCACATTTTCCTTACTACCGAATATAAAGCAATTGGGTATTATTATTACTCATTATTATAATCATTATAATATAATTATAATAACTCAATAATATCATTATAAATTAATAATTGATCTTATTATATGACAATAGGGTATACATGAATGTCCACATAGTGTCACATACCTTCAATTTATCTCATCTTACTATCTAGTCCATACATGCAATATTCACCACATTAATATGTCACATTGCATTATGTATAATATAGATATCTACCACATTAATATGTCACATTGCATTATGTATAATATTCACCATATAGTAGAGGTTTAGTATCGCATGCTTGTGTATAACAGTAAATCAAGTAAACATAATTACATATTATATTCATTGCTTCTTTGTTCATTAATATATTATTTCCAACAATAATAATTTCATACGTTATCGATTAATTACTCAATATTGAAATTAATCACTATGTTCAATTCATGCCACTATATTCAAATAAGTTGAATATTTAATTATTAATAATCTCATCAATTCTCTGATATTAAATCCTTAAGGTCAGTCCACTAATTTAAATAACTCATTAGTGACTTCCTTTAATCATTTCATAAATTCTCACCACCACATAAGGTTTAAATAAACTCACAAAACTAACTCGTTAAAATTAAATCACATATTTAATAAATAAGGAGTTTAAAATTCATGGTCGTTACATCCCTCCCCCCTTATAAAAATTTCGTCCTCGGAATTGTAAAAATAAGGTTACTCAAATAAAAATGGATAATTCGCTCTCATTTTCTCTTCTAGCTCCCACATAGCTTCTTCGACTGCGTGATTCCTCCAGAGAATCTTAATGGAATGAATGATCTTATTCCTCAGCTTCTGTTCCTTCCTATCGTCTGGATAGGAAATTCTTCGTATGATAAGTCTTTCTCGACTTGGATCGGCTCATAGGAGATAACGTGCTTGTAGTCTGGTTTATACGGCCGCAACACTGACACATGAAACACGTTGTGAATGTGCTTAAGTTCAGGAGGTAACGCCACCTCGTACGCCACTTCACCGACTCGCCTCAGAATCTCAAACGGTCCTATGAACCTAGGGCTCAACTTGCCCTTCTTCCCAAAACGAATCTTCCCCTTACAGGGAGATACTTTTAGAAAAGCATAGCTTCCTAATTCAAATTCTTTCTTCTTGCAATGCAAGTCTGCATACTTTTTCTGGCGATCTTGAGCCACTACCAGCCGTGCTCTTATCACCTTGATAATCTCTACAGCCTGTTGTACCAATTCTGGTCCCAACAGTCGACGTTCTCCAACTTCGTCACAACATAACGGTGTTCGACATTTTCTCCCATATAGCGCCTCGTACGGTGGCATTCCGATACTAGCGTGAAAAATATTGTTGTACGCAAACTCTACTAATGGAAGGTGATCCTCCCAACTACCCTTGAAGTCCATTACACAAGCTCAGAGCATGTCCTCAAGTGTTTGAATTGTTCTTTTGCTTTACCCATCGATCTGCGGATGATACGCGGTGCTCATTCGTAACTGTGTCCCCAATCTCTCTTGAAGACTCTTCTAGAAATTCGACGTGAATCGCGGATCTCTATCTGATACAATAGATACCAGTACCCCATATCTCGAGATAATTTCCTTGACATATAATCTGGCTAGTTGATCCAAACTATACTTAATCTTAATCGGCAAAAAGTGAGCTGACTTCGTAAGACGATCTATAATTACGCATATGGCGTCGTGCCCTTTCTGCGTTGCCGGAAGTCCCACCACAAAATCCATCGTGATGTGTTCCCATTTCCATTCTGGAATCTCTAACGGTTGTAATAACCCGCTTGGTCATTGGTGCTCTGCCTTGACTCTCTGACAAGTTAAACACCTACTTACGCATTCTGCAACCTCCCTCTTCATGTTTGGCCACCAAAAGTGATGACGCAAGTCTTGGTACATCTTCGTGCTTCCTGGGTGTATCGAGTATCTCGTACTGTGTGCTTCTTGCAAAATCTCTTCTCTCAGTTCCGGTACTAACGGTACCCAAATTCGTCCTTCAAACCTTAGCAGTCCAGTGCTATCAATCTTGAATTTCAAATCATCACCTTCAACAATCCACTTCTTGATAATATCACAATCTTTGTCCTTCTCTTGTGCCTCCTTAACCTTATCTAATAAAGTCGGGCTCGCTGTCACTGTAAATAATTTCTTGTTAGTCTCCATCGGATACTTAACCTCCAAATCTAGTCATTCAAAATCTTTCACTAACTCTTCTTGAACGGTTAACTTTGATAACTTCTCTCTGCCTTTTCTGCTCAAGGCATCTGCCACTACATTTGCTTTGCCTGGATGGTACAGAATCTCACAATGATAATCTTTGATTAATTCTAGCCATCAGCGCTGCCTCATGTTTAATTCTTTATGCGTGATAATATACTTCAGACTCTTGTGGTCCGTATATATCTCACACTTCTCACCATACAAATAATGCCTCCAAATCTTCAAGGCAAAAACTATTGCTGCTAATTACAGGTCATGAGTCGGATAACCCTTCTCATAATCTTTCAGCGGACGTGAAGCGTACGTAATGACCCTGCCGTGTTGCATCAGTATACAGCCAAGACCCTTGTGTGACGCATCTATACACTTTGAACCCTCCCGTGTTATCCGAAAAAGCTAACACAGGTGCTTGACTAAGCCTCTTCTTCAATTCTAGGAAACTCTCTTCACACTTCTCCGTCCAAACGAACTTAACTGTCTTTCTGGTAAGATTGGTCAACAGCGATGCTAATTTCAAAAAATCCTGGATGAATCTTCGATAGTATCCCGCTAATCCTAAGAAACTCCTGATTTTTGTTGGCGTCTTCGGCTACTCCCAATTGATAACCGCTTCTACCTTTGCTAGATCCACCGAAACACCATTCTTGTCGATAACGTGCCCTAAAAACTACACTCCCTGCTACCAAAACTCACACTTGGAGAATTTTGCATACAGCTTCTCTCTCCTTAATGTCGCCAACACTATTCGAAGATGCTCGGCGTGTTCTTCCTCCGGCTCTGAATACACCAGAATGTCATCGATGAACACGACAACAAAATTATCCAAATACTGTTT
This sequence comes from Panax stipuleanatus, assembly GCA_020205555.1. Classification (NCBI taxonomy): domain Eukaryota; kingdom Viridiplantae; phylum Streptophyta; class Magnoliopsida; order Apiales; family Araliaceae; genus Panax; species Panax stipuleanatus. Next base: position 119,107,781 of record CM035116.1, on the reverse strand, counting down.
GAACACTCTGTTCATCAAGTCCATAAATGTTGTCGGCGCGTTCGTCAATCCGAATGACATTACCAGAAACTCAAAGTGTCCATACCGAGTTCTGAATGCCGTCCTTGGAATATCCTCCGGCCTCACCTTCAGTTGATGATAACCGGTCCTCAAGTCGATCTTTGAAAAGTATTTCGCCCCCTTCAACTGATCAAACAAATCGTCGATCCTAGGCAATGGGTACTTATTCTTAATGGTGACCTTGTTCAACTCTCAGTAGTCGATACAAAGTCTGAGCGATCCATCTTTCTTCTTCACGAATAAGACTGGTGCTCCCCACGGTGATACGCTCGATCGAATGTATCCCTTATCCAACAACTCTTGTAATTGAGCCATCAGTTCTTTTATCTCTACCGGTGCCATACAATATGGCGCTTTGTATACCGGTGCTGTCCCCGGTGCCAAATCAATGACAAACTCAATTTCTCTATCCAATGGCAATCCCGAAATCTCGTCTAGGAAGACATCGGAAAATTCCCTTACAATAGGTATCTGACCCAGTTCACCCTCGACTCGTCGAGTATCAACAACGTGAGCCAAATAACCTACACAACCCTTCCTAAGAAATCTCTGTGCTTGCATCATCGTCAGACAATGAGATTGTCTCGGCGATTTACTACTATAAAATACCACCTTTGACTTATTCAGAGTCTTAAGGTGTATACACTTCTTTTTACAGTCGATAACTGCTCCGTGATTCGATAACCAATCCATTCCAAGGATTACATCAAACTCCCCCAAACGAATCGGTATCAAATCCACTCTGAGTTTAAATCCTTGCAATTCAGTATAGCAGTTCCTATGAATGTATTCTACGGGAATAATTTCCTTGTTCGCTACTTCTACGTTCATAGGGTGTTCTAATCTTTCACGGGGTAAGTCTAACTGTTTAGAAAATTCTTCGAAAATAAAAGAGCTGGTAGCACCAGAATCGAATAACACATAAGCATCAATATCATTGATTGGGATGATACCTGACACCACGTCCTTAGACTCCACCGCATCCTGAACGATCATATTGAACATGCATGTCGTTGGTCTGTTGGCTTGACTGGCTGGCCCTCCGATGATCAGTCCATTGTTGTTGTTGTTGCGATTGCTGCTAGCTGCATCGCCCTTTTTCTTCGGGCAGTCTTTGATTTGATGGTCTACGGCTCCACATGAGAAACACCCTCCTTTCTGCTTATTCGGACACTGAGGAGCAATGTGCCTCGGTTGTCCACAACGGTAACAAGCATTTTTTCCCCTTCATGCACTCCTCCAAGTGATTCCTCCCACAGTTTTTGCACTTTACACTTTTCTTGGCTTCTCCCCCGGACTTGTTGCCTCCATAGGATTGGCTCTCCATCCATTTTCGTTTATTGGGGTTGCTGCCTCTGCTGCTTCCCCTTTTCTGTCCCTCCTGACCGGTCTTCTTTTCTTGCTTGAATCGAGCAATGGCTTCATTGCCTCCTTCGACAATGATAGCCCTTTCCAGTAGATCAGAGTAAGTCTCAATCTTCAATACCGCAACTGCTTTCTGCACCCTTGGTTTCAGTCCTAATTTGAACCTCCTTGCCATCCTGGCTTCCGTGTCAACCTGATGTGAAGCGAATCAGGCCAACTCGTTAAATCTTGCCGCGTACTCTGCGACAGACATACTACCTTGTTTCAGTTCCAGAAACTTAACTTCCATATCCTGTTGCGTATTCTCCGAGAAGTAATTCTCGAGAAATAGCTCCTTAAATTTATCCCAAGGAATAACTCCTTCGCCTGCTCGTCCCTTATTGGCTTTCCACCAATAGTTAGCTTCGCCCTTCATCATGAAAGTGGCAAAACTCATCTTCTGTGCTTCGGCCACTCGTGCGACCTCAAACACTTTCTCTATCTCTTTTATCCAGGTTTGGGCTTCGATTGGGTATAAGGTTCCTTGAAATTCAGGAGGTCCTACCAACTTAAAGTCCTTAAAGCTTTCCAAGTGATGTCCTGGCTGCCTTGCTGCTGGCTGGGGTCTGTTCTTCATTGCCTCCGTTAATAAGTTAATGAAGTTCTGCATAGGGTCGACATTTTCCCCTCCGCTATTATTAACGGATCCTTCCTCCCTCTTGTTCCGCGGTAGTCTCCTAGGCGGCATGATCATGAGGAAAGGAAGAAAACATTAGACTTTATATGATATGCTATTTATGTTAGCATTAAGAAGTTTAGGATGTCTATCAATCATAGTTGATTTAATAAACAACTTCAGTATCACAATAAGACTCGATGGATATCCTCAACCCATCACTTACATAATCTACTTGAGTTTTCTACTAAGGTTATAACTTAGGTTTCACATTCCTAACGTTTATAACCTAATGCTTTGATACCAACCTGTGACACCCCCGAATCAGGGTCCTCTGACCCCGGTCCGGTCGTCACGATCTAACACAAACATCCACCTCTAAACAATATACGATAACTAAAATGCGGAATATAATAAACGTACGTCGTTCATTCAAAAGGTGATACTAGTCCCAAGATTCGATAACCTTAATAAAATCTTACAAACATACCCTATAATAGTCATTAGGGTTTAAATTACAATAATAGTAATTTAATTAAACAAAAAGATAATGTCTGCTCCTTGCAAACTAATCCTACATCTTCCCCTTAACCTTGTCCTTTCCTGAAGTCTCGGGCTTAACTGCAATATAAGTCATGATATAGAAAGAATGAGCAACAAGTTTGCTCAGCAAGTTTAAATACAACAATAAATGATATATTATGATGAATAGAAAATATCTGACAATGAATTCAATAATATGAATATCGGAAGCAAGAATAATGATTGCTTTTAGAATAACTGATAGTCAAGTAGACTTCGAACTATAAAACTCCAATGGAATCAATAGTTGATGGACCCTTTGGTTACTGGCTACAGAATAAGTACTTAAGGGGATCAGCCTCGCATACACCATGTATATGCATAACATTCAACTCTGCTGTTTGTATCTTATATTAGATACCTGCTACTCCCTTATAATATAACGGTGTTCTTTCAGTCTAAGAATCCTTACCATCAATTGGTTTGGATAGCTTTTATAAAATTTCATATACCTATCTGATCGAACAAGGGTTCAGACTCTATCTGACACAATTCAAGAATTATAGAACTTTAAATGATGTACAAGTTCAAGACTGTACGAACTAAAGTGCACCAAGTGCGAATAACAATAATATAGATGTGGAATAATTGTAAAGTAATTAAACCACCTAATAGCATGCTTGGAAATAAAGTTAAAGCTTTAAATAATTAACCGTCAATATGATAAGAACCTGCTCAATACAATATGAGAAGGATAGGAACTTGCACAATAAGAATTAAAGAACTTGCACAACCAAAGAGTGAAGTTCGGAGACTTGCCTGATTGCTCAGCTATAATTAAGTTCTAGCTTTAATTAACTTGCGTCGAAACGACCTAACATTAATAAGTCGTCCTTTCAATTAGCATTTATAAACTAATTTTATCACATAAGATCACGTTCAATATCAAACATACCATTTATAGCATCATAATATGCTAACAATTAAAATCAGACTTAAGCAATTTGTTCGGGACTGAAAGTGTCCCGGCGTAACTCTAACATGCAACTACTGACATTCAACCAATACACATGCTTATCAAGTTAAAATTTCTCATTCAAAACTAGCATGCTCTTTCTATATTCAATTTGAAGTTATGTTTTCATGCCGGTAATTCATATACTTTAACTAATACAAGTTCATGCTTCAAAGTTGATTACTAAGGTCATGTTATCACATAACAAGGCTAAACAATACATAACATGCATGCTCATGCGAATACTATACATGTATACTTTAATCCACCTCTTTCATGCCTTAGGAATTCATTTCCTATGAATACGTGCATATGTGAAATCCATGCTTTAACCAAACGAGGTCCATGTTAATATGCTTATAGGCATAACGAACTCTAATGTACATGCTTGTATGATCAATACGTAATCCACATGGTAATCAATGTCGTTATCTTTCACATTCTAAGTTTTATCATTGAAAGTCACACTAAGTCAACAAGGTATCATAATACATGTTAAGTGCCTTGTGCTCATAACTCGTATGTCTTAGAACTCATATATAAACCACATATACGTTCTCAGATGGTCAAAATCTAAAAGACTCAATTCTTGGTCAAGTTTACCTTGAAAGTCTTAAGTTTTTCTTTTGAAAACATTTTAACTTACGATCAAGTATGCTAGTGTATGATCAACACTTTAAACATGCATTTCATGTCAATATAGACTATATGATTATGCTCTAAAAATCAGAACACACATGGTACTCGTATGCTCATGACAAGTTCACTTTAACAAATTTTAAGTTCATTCATAAAACTATAAAGCTTTTCGTTACATAATATATACCAACATGGTCATGAACATATATGTAGTATCAAATACCAGGAGTTAATATTAGTTCTCATGCTTGCTCAAAGTGATATCATAGGTTAACATATATCAGGCCTTAACAGAAAGGAAAAACAGTTTACAGGAACCTGCGCAGCTATCAAGCTTAAACCCGGCGCAGCTGCGCCCGTGTCTGGCCAAAGATAGAACCTGAACTGCTTCGGCAGAACTAAAAACCCATCTCAAAAATTTCATACGAATTCCTTTCTAGACATGCTACATTAAAGAGCTAACATGCTTAGCAACTTATATAAGACTCAACAAACATACATCAAATAAATTATCTACTAATACTTGCTTAACTCAAGAATTAAGGATTTAGAAATTTATCAGAAAATGAAGAACATGATATACCTCTGTAATTGGTTTTCTTGAATTAACAAATCTCCCTCACTGATATCTCACTCACTATCAACTCTACACTTATATGAAAATCTCAGCAAGTGTAAATGAGAAGGAGGAAGCTCATTATATAGATAATTCAATAACCAGTCAATGCGATTCTCCTTAAAAATAAATCAAAGGATTTCAAGAATGTACAATGGATAAGTAATGGCAGGTGAGAGTTGGTAAACTCAATCATGAATCCCATTCCTCATCCACTTATTAGCTAGATTTGTTGATTTTGAGATGAATGTAGAGTGTAGCTAGCTTATTGTTTGTTCACGTGTGGGAGAAGTGAAGAGGAAATGGACTCTTATTTAGGGACAATGTAACTCAGCATTTGCTAATACACTAAGTTGTATACTATATATATACACATAGTATATACTTAATTTATATGTATTTACTCCATATACATTTAAATGGGTGATACTATGTTATCTCAAATAGCAATTAATAATGAATATGTACACAACATATAATCCATGCACATTTTCCTTAATACCGAATATAAAGTAATTGGGTATTATTATTACTCATTGTTATAATCATTATAATATAATTATAATAACTCAATAATATCATTATAAATTAATAATTGATCTTATTATATGACAATAGGGTATACATGAATGTCCACATAGTGTCACATACCTTCAATTTATCTCATCTTACTATATAGTCCATACATGAAATATTCACCACATTAATATGTCACATTGCATTATGTATAATATAGATAGCTACCATATAGTAGAGATTTAGTATCGCATGCTTGTGTATAACAGTAAATCAAGGAAACATAATTACATATTATATTCATTGCTTCTTTGTTCATTAATATATTACTTTCAACAATAATAATTTCATACGTTATCGATTAATTACTCAATATTGAAATTAATCACTATGTTCAAATCATGCCACTATATTCAAATAAGTTGAATATTTAATTATTAATAATCTCATCAATTCTATGATATTAAATCCTTAAGGTAAGTCCACTAATTTAAATAACTCATTAGTGACTTCCTTTAATCATTTCATAAATTCTCACCACCACATAAGGTTTAAATAAACTCACAAAACTAACTCGTTAAAATTAAATCACATATTTAATAAATAATGAGTTTAAAATTCATGGTCGTTACAGTTGGTAGGAGTTATTGGATTGCATGATTACATTCATCCCCTCTTTTTTTTCTTTCTTATCTTGACCAGCCATGTGGCCTTTTTATCCCTCATTTTATTTTCTTTTTAATGCCTTAATTAGTTTCTTAAATGTCCAACATGTCCCACTTTAATTGGGCTAAAGTCTTGGGCTTCAAATTAATTCTTTTGGGCTCCCTAATTAAAACCTTTGGGCCATGAAATTAGGCTAGGTCCAATTCTTTTAATCCGATCCTACCCTAATCATTTAATTAGGATTTTCATTCACTCAATTAGTAAATCAAATCCTTACTCATGTAATTACTTAACCCAATTAGACTTGCTTTTATAAAATTAATAAATTGAGATAATAAAATAAATCCCTTAGAGTTAGTTAATATTTTTAATATTATTATTCTCACATGCCATAACCCTTAGATTATTTAATTCCTATACCCAATTTATATATTAGGCTACATTAGTTTCTTTTATTTGCTTATTATTTAATAAACAAATATAAGCAATCAAATAATATACATACTCATGCCAAATAAATTAATACTTTGAGAAATGTACCACAAATCTAATATAATATTTATTCTTATCATTCCTCTTGCTAAAATATGTATATCACATCACTAAATATATATATATATACACTACTTCTAAATCCTAGGATAAGAGTAAAATCACCTGTTATATATATATATATATATATGTATATATGTATATATGTGTGTATATATATATGTATATATGTATATATATATATATATATATATGTATATATATATACACACCTATACATATACATATTTTAAGAATTCAAATCAAACCATATAGGTTCTTTAAATTTTATTTAATTATTCCTCTAATTTCCATCTAGGTTTTATTCCTTAACCTTTATTTTAATCATTTAAGATTTTATAAATTATCGGGTTGTCACAGCTCGCATCTATGAATAACGAGCTTCAGCGTCAGCATGAAAACATTGATCCTCCTACTATGTTGCTTCACCTTAAAGAGTTGTATGGTTAACAAAGTAGGACTGCTTGATATGAGATATCTAAAGAGCTCTTCCGATCTCGGATGACCGAGGGCACTGTGGTCGAGACTCATGTCCTAAGGGTGATCAATCTAATTGAACGCCACTAGTAGAAAAAAGTAAATAGACAACGTTTAAAAAATGTTGTAATAGGTCCCCCAAAAACGTCGTGGTTAACAGTGTCATCTATTAGACACAAATACACAATGTTTAAAAAACGTTGTCTTTTGACACATTAGACAATATTTTTCAAAAAAAACGTTGTCTATTTGTCAAATAGGCAACGTTTTTAGACACAAATAGACAACGTTTGAAAAACATTATTTTTGATACATTAGACAACGTTTTTTCAAAAAAACATTGGCTATTTGTCAAATAGACAATATTTTTAGACACAAATAGACAACGTTTAAAAAATATTGTCTATTTGACACGTTAGACAACGTTTTTTTTTAAAAAAAACGTTGTCTATTTGAGACATTAGAGAACGTTTTTTCTTAAAAGCGTTGTCTATGTGACACATTAGACAATGTTTTTTCAAAAAAGCGTTGTCTATTGTACACATTAGACAACGTTTTTTCAAAAAAAACGTTGTCTATTTGAGACATTAGACAACGTTTTTTCTTAAAAGCGTTGTCTATGTGACACATTAGACAACGTTTTTTTAAAAAAGCGTTGTCTATTGTACACATTAGACAACGTTTTTTCTAAAAAAGCGTTGTCTATTTGACACATTAGACAGCGTTTTTTTCTAAAAAGCGTTGTCTATTTGACATTAGACAACGTTTTTCCTAAAAAACGTTGTCTATTGTACACAGTAGACAACGCTTTTTTCTAAAAAGCGTTGTCTATTTAAACAACACAATCCACAACATTTAAAGCCAAAATGTTCTACCTGAAACGTAAACTGATCACAACGAAGGATCAAATATACTTCAACCAGTAACATAATACTATTGAATATAGAAATGTACACCAGTTGACCAGAGAAATCTCTACTACATTCACGACAAGTACAGCCAGAAGGAACGAATTTCAACTTGTTAATTACAAAGAATTTCAATCACTAACCAAAAAATATCCCAAGGCACATGAACAAACAACCTAGAAGAGTTTTATTCTAGTTTGAATTGGACTTCGACAAATGGGGCACAACTGCAGATCTTGTCCACACCCACGACATGTCTGCCAGAAAGAGAGATTTAAATCTTAAATGTTAATATCACAACTTACAATAATTACCTCCTAGTCTTGATGAAAATTGAAAAGAAATTACCTGATGCCCACAACAGAAAGCCATGTCCTTTGAGTTTCTCAGGCAAATTGGGCAAACCTGTGCAAATATATGGAAAATATTAGCACTACTCACGACCCTCTAGCTCATAAAAATAGGTCCCCAACAACATAGATGTGCAGAAAATTCATGTATGTTATTGGGTTTGCAAAAGTGAACATCAGTAGTTAGGCAAATACATCATCCTCATCTTGTGTTTCAACTTCAATATCGGATGATGGAACATCAACAGCTGATATCGAAGTACTTTGGGTCTGATGGAAAATGATATTGTTAAAATACATCAAATTTCAATGAAATTTTCTTCTCAAACCAAGGGAATGAGACCATCAATTTAGCACAATTTGAACTTCTAAATATAAGTGTCACACACATAAAAGAAAAAGAAGTTAATTCACAATTAGAGCATTTTCCATTAAGTATCTTACCAGCTCTTTCTAATTCCAATTCCCCAGCAGACATGATTACTGTAACGAATAAGAATTTTATATATTGATTTTAAATATTTATTAAATTAAATAAAGATTTTATTTGATTTATTTATTGAGTTAAATAAATAAATTATGTGATTGATGTGGAGTAATTTAATTAAGTGTAACATATTAATTAAATAAAAATTTAATTGACGTGTAATGATTTTATAGTATAGTTCTAATTTAATTGAGATAATTAAATTAGATGAATTTTATGTGATGATAGTTACATTAGATTATAATTAGCGAGTAATTATAGTTGTTATGTGACAATTTTTACGTGGATAATTGATGTTAGCTTTTATTAATTAAATGAGAATATTAAGATTTAATTAATTAAAGTGTGACATTAAAAATGTGTGAAAGAATTTATTAAAAGAATAAAAATAGTTTTTAAATTAGTTTTACCAAACAAGGCCCTTAAAATTATTTTTAAAGGGTTTTGCCAAACGAGGCCCTTGCACCTGTTTAAAATTCGTTTTGCTAAACGGGGCCTTAACTATTTAAAAAGCTAGTTTTGAAAATAAACGGTTTTCTTCCAAACAAAGCCTTAAGATTTTTGATTTTCAAAAACTTGTAGCCTATGTAATTATTATAGAATTTATTATGTACATTAATATATTGTAAGTTACATATATTGTATATATGTTATATGTATATTATATCTATAATATTCGTTAGTTTAGAAATGAGTTAGAAAAGTTAGTCAGTTAGTACAAACAAAGAAAAATACAGAGAGAAGAAGAAGAGAAAGAAAGAGAGGTGTTGGGAATTGCATATTCAAATTTGATGTTAAAAGTAAATATAAATGCTTAAGTGTAAAGTCCTTCAATGATCATATGTACAAGGACTTAGATGATAGATCAATGTTGTTAGGTTGATCTAAACTTTAATGTTTATCATTTATGTAAATAAATGTATAGAAGAAAAGATCAAAACTGTTAGGTTGATCTATTTGAGTTGTAAAAGTTAAAGCCTTGACAGAATCGTAGTCTGTCAAAGGTAGCATACAGAAGACAAGGCAGAATCGTGGAGCTTAAATGAAGATGTCTAGAATCGTAGTCTGCCAAGAAAACCAAGTCTGCAGAGGCCAAGGAAAGATTCGTAGAGCTTAAGTGAAAGTATCAAAATTGTAATCTGCCCTTCGAAGCCGCACTGAGAATCGTGAAAAAGATCTGAGCGCCAACTGAGCTAAGTCAAAAAACGCAGTGTGCTTTCGAAAATGTGGAGTCTGCAAGAAGGAATCGTAGTCTGCCGAAAAGAGCTTAGGAGAAATCATAGTGTTCTCTACGATTTAGTCTCAGTCAAGCATGTGCAAGCCAACACACAAAGATTATAGTACAATGACCATAATCGTATTGTTCCTCCAGTCAGCATCAAAGTTCGTAGTTCTGATGAAGGGAGGAAGAGCAACAAATGAAGAAAGGCTTATAGCCGTTGATAAATTAATGGTCCCAATGATTCTATATTCATCCTTAGTACAAATCGAAGAAGCGTATTAAAGAAGCTAAGGAAAGGACTAAACTGCCTGCTGAAAACATCTTTTCAGGTTTTAGGTGAGATTGAAGTCTGCTGTGTCAGTGGGCCAGTCGGCAGTGCAGGAGGAAAGCAGGATGTCAACATCAACTGTACAGAAACGTCTGAAGCATTTAATGCTGCAACGAGAGCATTCAAACGGAAACATTTTGAATGACTCTTTTATAAGGAAATCAGACAAGGATTCAGACAAAAAAAAAAGCAAGATACAAAGAAAGAAAAGATAGCTCAGAAAGCTCAAGAGCACTTAACGAAAATACTCGACGATCATGAAAGAAGGAAAGCTTGCTTCGCTACTCAGTTCTTTAGAACTGATGCTTAATTGCAACTGAGTAGCACACCCCAGAATACAACTCTCAATCCAAGGTGTACCAAGTTAGAAGGACTTGAAGAGTTCTAAGTGAACTAAGAGAAGTTCCAAGATTGTTGATCTTGAAAAGTTCTAAGTGAACTAAGAGAAGTTCCAAGGCTGCTGGCTTTGAAGAGTTCTAAGTGAACTAGAGAAGTTCCAAGGCTGCTGGCCTTGAAGGAATCTAAGTGATTCAAGTTGTAAGAGATATCCTTAGTGGATTTCCTACTCGTGGAGTAGAATAGTGGACTAGGAGCCTTGTGTGCTCTGAACCACTTAAAACCTCTGTGTCTCATTGTCTCTCATTAACTGCTATATCTGTTATAACTGCTTACCTAACTATCATTGCATTATCTTTAAGGGGAACAAACATATATTCCGTTGCTGTCAGTATATTCAATACTGACAAGTATTTTAAAACAAAGAATTTTTAAAATATCTATTCAACCCCTTCTAGATAACTATTGTGCCTTTGGGAACTAACAATTGGTATCAGAGCAGGTTCTCTCAACTAGCATATAAGTTTGAGTAGATCCAATGGCACATCTGATAAGCGAGACCAAGACAGGTGGAGGAAGCAAGCCACCTATGTGCAACAGAGACAAGTTTGCCAACTGGAAAGTTCAGATACAAGCATACATGGATTCAATAGATGATGATCTATTTGAAACTATACTGAATGGGCCATGCATACCAACAAGGCTTGCACCAACTCCAGAAGATCCAAAAAAAGTTGTGATTAAGGTTAAATCTGAATGGATTGACAACGAGAATAAAGATGTCCAGCTAGACAAGAAAGCTAAGAACATGTTGTTCCAGTCCTTAGAAGACAATATGTTTGAAAACGTGGTTAACTGCAAAACTGCTAAGGAAGTCTGGGAAGCATTGCTCATCATGCATGAAATAACTGAAGAAGTCAGAGAAAATAAGCAATCTCTACTGACTCAACAGTATGAGATGTTTGCTCATGTTCCTGGAGAAAATGTCACTTCCACTTATGAAAGATTCACATTGCTGCTCAACTCTCTCCGAGCTTATGGAAAGATCTATCCAAACAAAGATCTTATCATCAAGTTCATGAGATCCTTGCCAAGCAAGTGGGATGCCAAAGCCACTGCAATCCGAGAGTCAAAGAACCTGCATGAAATAACTGTTCAACAACTCTATGGAAACCTCCTTACCTATGAACTGGAGCTGACTCAAAGAGCAGAAACTTTATCTGAAGGAAGAAAGAAGGACAAAGAAGTTGCTCTCAAGGTAACAGAAGAGATCTCTAAAACTTATAATGAAGATGAATCTTCATCTGATGAAGATGATGATGATGATGCTGATGAAGTTGTAATGCTGGCCAGAAAGCCCAGAAGGTTCATGCGCAAAGGAAGAAGCGGCAGACCTAAGAGATACAGAAACATCAGCAGTCAGGAGCAGATCAATGAGCTATGCTACAACTGCAAGAAGCCTGGCCACTTCATTGCAAACTGCAATAAACCCATCAAAGAAGAACTCAAAAAAAGAACAAATCCAAAGAAGGAGTTCAGAGGCTACAAGAAGCATCATAAGAAAGACAAAGGTCTTGTAGCTGGAAGTTCGTGGAGTGCCTCAGATAATGACACCAATGCTGAGTCTGGAGATGATAAAGAACCTCAAAAAGCAAACCTATGTCTGATGGCCAAGGATACAAATAACAAGAAATACATTGACCATCCTGTCGTAAACATAGATAAGGTATTTGACTTCAACACTCCAGATGTAGATATAGATGACTTAAGAATTGCTCTTCATGACATAACATCTGATCTATATTAATATATGAGGAGGTTCAGAGTTCTATCTAAAGATTATTCTGACCTTCAAAGAGAGAAAGAGAAAGTTCAAAAAGAACTGGAAACAACTCTACTCAGTTCTGCCTCTCTCTCTCAGTTTGAAGCTAAGAATAAAATCTTAAGACAGACCAATGAACTGAGCACACAAAGAGAGTCAAAACTAACCTCTAAGATTGAGGAGCTAGAAAAGACTATCTCTATGTGGAATAGGTCTTCTTCATCCATGGACTCCCTGATCTCCAGTCAAAGATATGCAACTGACAGAATAGGTTTAGGTTTTGAGGAGTCTACCCCAGAACTATGTGTGGAAAAGATTAAGGATACTAACAATAGCAGTGCTTCTAATTAAGCATTGTATTTGTGAAATCCACACAGAACGAAGAACCAGTGCAACCCTGCTCTTCTGATCTAAGTCTTATCACAAGACACAATGGATCTCATGCTGGCCTGGGGTTCAGAAAAGAGAAGAATAACTCAATCACCACTGCCCAACCTCGAAGAATCGTAGAGTCAAGTAAAACTGACTCCATGAATCAACCTGGAAGGAATCGTGGTGTCGAGGTTCACTCAGTACAAACCTTGAATCCCAAGGCTGCACGGAAAAAGAAGAAGCAATACAAGGGTAGGACCAACCAATATCCACACAAGTCCAAATGGAGAAAGAATTCATACACACACACACCAGCATGAATTATATTAGATGCTTTGCATGTGGTAGAAATGGTCATAAAGCTGCATTATGTTATTATACCACTATGCATGGAAGGCCCAAAGTAAAATAGATTTGGGTCCCCAAGGGTACTAACACTGTAAGACCCATGCAAGTCTGGGTACCAACATAAATGCTGAAACTATTTGTAGAAAAAGAGCACCACGATTACAATATGGTATCTGGACAGTGGTTGCTCAAGGCACATGACCTGGAACAAAGCCCTTCTGTCTAATTTCGTAAAGAAGGGACCAATGGTTATCTTTAGAGATAACAGCTCTGGCAAGACAAAAGGATATGGTTCAGCTGGAAATGGTGTTGTGTCCTTCAGCAAAGTGGTGTACGTAGACGGACTAAAGCACAATCTTTTGAGCATTAGCCAACTCTGAGATAAAGGCCCTCAAGTCACCTTTCATAACAACCAGTGTCAAGTCAGAGATCTGGAGACATCCTCTATCAAGCTGCCAGGAACAAGAGAAGGAAATGTACACGCTATAAACCTTTCTCAGCTCAGTTTTGATGAGACAGTATGCTTTCTTGCTAAAGCCACTGAAGAAATAAGTTGGCTTTGGCATAGAAGGTTATCTCATCTCAAATTTAAGAGTATGTCAAAGCTGGCCTCCAAAGATCTAGTAGTAGGCTTCCCCAAGTTCAGCTTCATCAAAGAAAAGCCATGCAACACATGCCAGCTTGGAAAGCAAACAAGGAGCTCATTTAAAGGCAAAGAAATCAACTCAATTGATAGGCCCCTACAATTATTGCATATGGATCTCTTCGGGCCAATTCCAACTGTGAGCCTAGGAGGAAAGAGATACTCGCTGGTCGTAGTGGATGACTACACCAGATTCACATGGGTATTCTTTCTTACCTCTAAAGATGAGACAAGCTCCCAACTGATAAAGATGTTCAAGCTGGTGATGAATGAAAGAGGAGAGACAATCAAGGCAATAAGAAGTGATCATGGCAGAGAGTTTGACTTCTCAGAAATGGATCAGTTCTGTTCAGATAATGGCATCAGCCACAACTTCTCAGCACCACAAACTCCTCAGCAAAATGAAGTAGCTGAGAGAAAGAACAGAACACTTATAGAAGCTGGAAGAACTCTACTAGCAGCAGCTCAGCTGCCTGAATACTTCAGGGCAGAAGCCATCAACAATGCGTGCTACACACAAAATAGATCTCTTGCACACTCTACGTTGAAGAAGACTCCCTACGAGCTGTGGAAAGGAAGAAAGCCAAATGTCAGTTACTTCCATGTGTTCGGCTGTTCATGCTACATTCTTAACAATAGAAAGCAATATCTGACTAAGTTTCAACCCAAGTCAGATGAAGGAATCTTCCTTGGATATGCCACAGACAGCAAAGCTTATAGAGTGTTCAACAAGAAGACACTAAGTACTGAAGTCTTGATCCACATCATCTTTGATGAAACAAACTCGGATAAGTTTGCACCTCAAGACACTACGATTGATGATACTGACACTATGAATGAAGTAGTCGAGCCCAACACTACGATCGTAGTTCCTAAAAGAGAAATCATAGTATCCGAAGAAGAAATCGTAGAGAGAGCTGAACTAGACTACGATTCTGGTCAACAAGAACCAGAAGTCAATCTTGAAGAGTTCAGACAAGAAGGCACCAGAACTAATGTTCCAACAGGGAACAGATGAGCAAGAGATCACACACAAGACCTGATCATTGGTGATCCAACTACCAGAATCAGAACAAGATCTGCAACACAGAATGAATGTTTCTATTTGAGTTTTCTGTCTCAAATAGAACCCAAGAAGATTAAAGATGCAATGCTAGATGCAAGCTGGATTGAAGCAATGCAAGAGGAACTGAATCAATTCGAAAGAAGCAAAGTCTGGAGATTGGTGATAAGTTGGTTTTATACTAACGAATTGATATCCGTTATATCTTGTTTCTTTCTTACTTCAAGTCATTTTAGTATCATTTTACCTATTTTTGTGCTATGAATTGCAGGATAAGGATTGATGAGAAACCAGGAAGAAAGGAGCAAAAAGTACAGATTTTTAGAGCTGTAGGACCCCCACTGGGGCGAGCATCTCCAGGCCAAAACCCCCGCTGGGGTGGGGGTGCAGAATGACCACACTGGAAAGTGACTTGCCACCGGGGCGGGTGTACCAAAGAGGAAGTTGCCGTCGAGGAGGGCGTACGGCAGAAAAACAACAAGGAAATCCTGTTTCGACTAGGATTATGCAGAAAATAAGGGTTGATTTGTGTTGCGGCTGAGACAGTATAAAAGGATAGATATAAGGCTGCTATACACACACTTAAATAGAACGAGAATCCCTAACTGAAGATCGCGACTTGGGCAGAGAATTGAATCATCAAAAGAACGTGACGAACGCAGGATTGAGGTAGAGATTGGTGATACAATTCTGGATTTTATCATCTATTTTTCTTTATATCTTGTAATCATAAAGGGTTCTATGATGAGGATTATGGATTTTATTTCATTCGTTATGAACTAATTATCTGTTTAAGCCTATGACGGATCTTGTTATGTAATGGATGATTAAATATTCTTAAATTCAGTTTATGGATGTTATTCCTAGATTATTTGCTATGTGTGTGCTTAATCTATATAATTACCTGATCAACAATTATCTGTTATTCTTTATGAACTTGTGAAAGGACGTATATGATTAGAACTAGCAATAGTGACATATGTTTGTGATTTCTGCATAGATGGAATTCGTGATTCGTGTTTAGGGTAGAAGTATGCCTTTACGCCATATGTAATCTGATAGAGAACTTGATAATAAATTCTTATTAATTGTAATTCACATAAAAATATAGTGAATTAGTTAATTAGGATGTCTCGCTTGAATCTATCATCCGTGGATATGAGTTAGTATGGATATTATACATCGTGAGGTGATTTTATCTACGTTAGTGTTCTTGATTAATAATCTGTGGGTAATTAAAATAAACCGGGGAAAAAGATATTATCTGAAGTAAAATAATAAGTGAAGTTGTAGGCTTAATTCTCTCATACTTGTGAAAATCTTGCTTTAATGTTGCGATTAGTTTAAGTAGTGATTTAGTTTTGAAAAACATCTTTTAATTGTTAGTTTGATAAAGCTGAGATATTACAAAGTTGGTAATTATTTGATTAAATAGAAATTATTGTTTCTGTTGGATCGATATCTGATTTATCATTATATTACTTGTTGACCGCGTACACTTGCGTGTTGTGCATAGAAAATACCAAACAAGTTTTTGGCACCATTGCCGGGGATATTTAATTGTGTTTATTACTTATAATATCGATTTAAGTAGATCAGTTTTAATTAAACATATATATATTTATTCTTATTTTTGTTTGTTTGGTTATTTCAGGTACTTTCGAGTAGTGCATGCAAACTAGATCGAAGAAGCCAGAGTTGTTGCCCATGGAGGACGACTTTGACAAACGATTTCAAAGATTAACTAAGTAGATTAAAAAGAATCGAGAGGAATTTGAAACACCAAGAACTAACATGGCGGAACAGCAACAGGAGGACAAACCAATGAAGGATTATGCTATACCAAAGATCTCAGAAATTCACTCGAGTATAGCCAGGCCAGCGATCAATGCAAATAATTTTGAGATTAAGCCTGGGAAAATACAGATGGTGCAGAATACTTGTCAGTTTAGGGGTCTTCCGAATGATGATCCGAATGATCATATCCTCACTTTCATAGAAATCTACGACACTTTCAAGTGCAATGGAGTGTCAAACGATGCGCTCAAGTTGAGGTTATTTCCCTTTTCGCTCAGAGACAAGGTAAAGGCTTGGCTACATTCTGAACCACTGGGGTCAATTACGACATGGAATGATCTAGCACAGAAATTTTTGGCCAAGTTCTTCCCACCATCGAAGACATATAAGATGAGGACTGAGATATCTTCGTTTGCATAGTACTAAGGGGAGCCACTTTATGAAGCATGGGAAAGATACAAGGAGCTGTTGAGGAAGTGCCCACATCACGAATTCCCACCCTGGATGCAATTGAGTAATTTTTACAATGGAGTATCGAGTCAAATACGGTCTAGCATTGATGCAGCTCCACAGGGAGTTTTTCTGAAAAGGAAATTTGAGGACGGATGAGCATTGATAGAAATAATGGCTTCAAATGGGTACCAATGGTCGACTGAAAGATTGACTCAGCCCACATGTGTTCTGCAAGTGGATACTTCGACAGCCATATTGGCACAACTATCAGTATTACAAAAGAGTATGGAAACTTTGCAAAGGGGAAACATGCAACAAGTAGCAGTCATATGTGAACAGTTTGCAGGGGAACACCCGACAGATCAGTGTGCAATTAACCTAGCTTCAGATCAGTTTGTGGGTAACTATAATAGACCAGCCAACACCTACCAGAATACATTCAATCAGGGGAATAGGAACCATCCAAACTTTTCATGGAGCAACAACCAGACTCAGAACTAGCAACAAGCTCCACGACAAGCATACCCTCCTGATTTTTAGAATCAGCAGCAACAGGCAGCACCACGACAGGAGGAAAAGCTAGGTTGGGAAGAGGCTATAGCCAGAGTTAGAACAGAAAATGAAGTGGTGACGAAAACTCTAGTGGTGGAAATGAAGAATCTATCAATTTAAATAGGACATATTGCAAGTGCAATGAATAGCCAGCCCCAAGAAGCTTTACCAAGTGACACAGAGAAGAATCCAAAGGGAGGACATGAGCAATGTCAAGCTTTTACACTCTGGAGTGGAAAACAGTTAGCTGAGCAAGAGTCGGAGAAGCCGGTAACCGAAGAGCAAGTCAAGACTACTAAGGAACCAACAGTGGAAAGGGAAGCAGGAGAAAAACCTGCGGAAGAAGAAAAAGTAATTACACCGATAGTCTATCCTCCACCGCCATATCCACAAAGGCTCCACAAATAGAAACTACAGCAACAGTTCACAAAATTCCTGGAAGTGTTCAAGAAGCTGCATATAAATATACTTTTTGCGGAGGCCGTAGAGCAGATGCCCAGTTATGCCAAGTTTATGAAGGATATTCTGTGAAAGAAAAAGAGACTAGAGGACTTCAAAACGGTGGCACTGACAGAAGAATGTAGTGCGATTCTGCAAAAGAAGGTTCCACCAAAGTTGAAGGATCCGGGTAGTTTCACCATTCCATGCACTATAGGGAGTGTAACCTTTAACAAATGCCTTTGTGATTTAGGTGCCAGCATCAACCTCATGCCATTATCAGTTTACACTCAACTAGGGTTACCAGTACCTAAACCTACCAATATATCTCTATAGTTGGCGGACAGATCAGTAACTTATCCACGGGGAATTGTCGAAGACATCTTGATAAAAGTGGACAAATTACTCTTTTCAGCAGACTTCATCATCCTCAACTATAAAGAAGATAAGGATATTCCAATAATCCTTGGGCGACCATTCTTGGCTAATGGCAGGACTCTCATTGACATTCAGAAAGGAGAGTTGACCATGAAGGTGCAAGATCAACAAGTCACCTTCAATGTATTCAAGGATGAACTTTCCCAAGGAAGATGAGGAGTGTTATAGGGTGGATATAATATACATAGTGGTGGATGAGGAACAACTTGGGATACTTAATACCGACCCACTCGAATTAGCATTGATGGAAGATTGTGATGAAGGGGATGCAGAAATAATACAATATTTGCAACTACTAGAGGTTCACCCAAGATCAAATAGATTCAAACCACCAGTTGAGCCTTTGGAAATAACAGGAGCTTCATCAGAAAAGATGAAGCCATCTGTCCAGGAACCACCTAAGCTTGAACTAAAGCCCTTACCTAATCACCTTAGGTATGCATATTTAGGTAGTTCATCTACTTTACATGTTATTATTGCATCTGCACTTGACCAAATGCAGGAAAGTAAGTTGTTGAGAGTGTTGAGGGAATATAAATCTGCAATTGGCTGGACAATCGGCGACGTAAAAGAGATCAACCCATCATTCTATATGCAAAAGATCCTAATGGAGGAGCATAACAAGCCCACAGTAGAACAACAGAGGTGGCTAAATCCTATAATAAAAGAAGTTGTGAAGAAAGAGATCTTAAAATGGTTAGACGCGGGAATCATCTACCTAATTTCAGACAGTGCTTGGGTAAGCTCGGTCCAATGTGTACCGAAAAAGGGCGGTATGATAGTGGTGAAAAACAACAATAATGAACTGATACAGACAAGAACAGTGACCGGCTGGAGAGTCTGCATGGATTATAGAAGACTAAATAAGGCAACTAGAAAGGATCATTTCCCCTTGCCTTTTATTGATCAGATGTTGGACAGATTAGCGGGACATGAATATTACTACTTATTGGATGGGTATTCTGGGTACGACCAGATCGTCATCACACCGGAGGATCAAGAGAAGACAATGTTCACATGTCCCTATGGCACCTTTGCCTTTAGAAGGATGTCATTCGACCTGTGTAATGCACCGACGGCATTTCAGCGGTGCATAATGGTGATATTCTCAGACATGGTGGAGCGTAGTGTTGAGGTTTTTATGGATGACTTTTCCGTATTTGGGGAATCATTTGATAGATGCCTCGAGAATCTGGTATTGGTTTTGAAGAGGAGTGTGGAAACGAACCTAGTGCTCAACTGGGAAAAGTGCCACTTTATGGTCTAAGAGGGGATATTTCTTGGCCACAAAGTTTCTGGAAAAGGGTTGGAAGTCGACCGAGCAAAATTAGAAATAATTGAAAATCTGTCGCCGCCTACATCGGTAAAGGGTATTCGAAGTTTTCTCTGTCATGCTGGATTCTACAGATGGTTTATTAAGGACTTCTCAAAAATCACTAAACCACTCTGCAGTCTATTGGAAAAGGATGTCCCATTCAAATTTGATGAAGACTGTCGAGTGGCCTTTGAGAAGTTAAAGAAGAAGTTAACTACGGCCCCAATAATCATAGCACCTGATTAGACCAAGCCATTTGAACTCATATGTGACGCGAGTGATTTTACGATTAGAGCAGTACTAGGACAAAGACAGGATAAAATCTTTCATACCATCTACTATGCGAGCAAGACTCTGACAGATGCACAGTTGAACTACACTACCACAGAAAAGGAACTACTTGTAGTTGTGTATGCATTTGACAAGTTCCGCTCGTACTTAGTGGGAACTAAGGTGGTGGTTTACACAGACCACTTAGCTATCAGGTATTTAGTTGAGAAGAAGGATGCAAAGCCGAGGCTTATCCGTTGGGTGTTGCTACTTCAGGAATTTAACTTAGAAATCAAGGATAGGAAGGGGACAGAGAACCAGGTGGCCGACCATCTCTCACGGCTTGAGAACCCAAAGCAGGACGAAATAGACAAGTTAGCAATCAATGAGTCTTTTCCTGACGAGCAGCTATTTTTGATAAACGGCGAGTTTCCGTGGTATGCGGACTTCGCTAATTACGTAGTCAGTAACATCTTCCCACCAGACTTGTCTCGCCACCAAAAGAGAAAATTCCTACATGATGTAAAGTGGTACATGTGGGACGAACCATACTTATTCCGCCAATGTGCTGATAAAATGATCCGGCGATGTATACCAGAAAGTGAAGTGGAGAGCATCCTATAGGCATGTCACGCATCACCATACGGGGGACACTATGGGATTGATCGCACAGTAGCAAAATTTCTTCAATCAGGATTCTACTGGCCCACGTTGTTCAGAGACATACATCAATGCGTGAGGAATTATGACAGATGTCAGAGAGTGGGGAATATTTCGAAGAGGAATGAAATGCCACTAAACATGATCTTGGAAGTCAAGATTTTTGATGTATGGGGGATCAATTTTATGCGGCCTTTTCTGTCTTCATTCAACAATCTGTACATCCTCTTGGCTATAGATTACGTCTCAAAATGGGTTGAGGCGGTGGCATTACCGACAAACGATGCAAAAGTGGTTTTAAGGTTCTTTCAAAAGAATATATTCACTCGGTTCGGAACCCCAAGAGCAATCATTAGCGATGAAGGGAGCCACTTCTATAACAAATACTTCACGGCTCTCGTCCCAAAGTATGAGGTTAAACACCAAATTGCCACAGCCTATCAACCGCAAACAAGTGGACAAACGGAGGTGTCTAACCGGGAGGTCAAAAGAATTTTGGACAAAGTTGTCAATCCAAATCGAAAGGACTGGTCAGTGAAGTTAGACGACGCTTTGTGGGCGTATCGGATAGCCTACAAGACTCCGATAGGCATGTCTCCCTATCAGATTGTCTACGGGAAAGCCTATCACTTACCGGTAGAACTCAAACACAGAGCTTATTAGGCAATCAAGAAGTTGAATTTCGATCTATCCGTAGTAGGTGAGAAGCAGTTGTTACAACTCAACGAACTAGACAAATTTCGCCTGCAGGCGTATGAAAATTCGAAGTTATACAAGGAAAAGGTGAAGAAATGGCATGATCAGAAGATAATGGACCAACAGTTTGAACCAGGGCAATCAGTACTTCTATTCAACTCTCGGTTGACATTATTTCTCAAAAAACTGAAGTCTAGATGGTCTGGTCCGTTCACAATAAAGACAGTGTTCCCGTATGGCGCCGTTGAATTATACACTAAGGAGTCAACCGAAACAGTTAAAGTCAACGGGCAACGGTTAAAGCATTACTGGTGTGGAAATGTCGATAGCCAGACAACCCCGATTGACTTGGCCCAGCCGCACTGAAATCAGGGAGTAGTCAGGCTGAAATACTAAAAATCAAGCACTCGATGGGAGGCAACCCATCCTTTATGTTAATTTATAGTATATCTAAATAGATTAATTAGAGTCATTTCGTAAACTAGTATTAATTTGGTCTTAAGAATGCATGTCTAACAATGCAAAGTTTGTTTGTGCAGGGATGGGGCATGGACAACACATATTCAAGCCAAAATTCAAAAGGAAATCATTTACGGAACAATGGAAGGCTATTCAAGCAATTCAGCAGAATAAATGCAGGAAATTTTTAACTTTGAAATACTGCCTACCCTTCGCCCCCGCGGGCTTTCATAAAGAAAATCACCCGCCCCGGCGGGCTACCCCGATAGATTCACTGTATACCCCCTGCCTCGGTGTGCCTACCATACCAAACAGACCCGCCCCGGCAGTCCATCGGCAAATCTATTTTTTTTAAAAAAACTCCTTTCTAACAAAGGATTTGCACCATTCCAACAAAAGAGTAGCACCTTGGTCGCCAAAAAATACACAAAACCATATTCCGATCATCTCAAAGCTTTAATCTGGACGAATTCAACCGACCAATTGGATTCTACTCTTTAGCAAAGCAATAAACCTCCATCAAATTCTCATAAACCACCATCTCATCCAGGTATCCATTAAAAATTATCACTTCGGGTCTAAGTTTGGGGGTTTCTCTGAGAAATCTATTTGGACGTCTGAAACTCTTTGATACTTTGCGTATACATTGCTTGTTGTGATTGATTGGGTAACACCAAATTGGGGGAAACCAACAAAGAAACAAACCCTAACATCAACCTACCTTGTGAGTGCACTCCACCTGTTTGACATTAAACCATAACCACTCCAACTTCAGAAAACTTCATCTCGAGCACTTAATCACTATGCCTCCGCGAGCACATAAGCGCAAAAAGGGCGAATCTTCTTCCGCACCAACACGGTCTTATGACAAAGCAAAATTCAGAAATGAGACCGCCGCCTATCGCTTCGATTATTTGGAGTCGAAGAAACTCAAGCCCGAGCGTGGACTTAGGCTTGATGCTAATGATGGGGAGATGGCATTACAGATTGAAGAGCAGGGATGGGAGACTTTCACGGACCAGCCCGACGCAATAGTGGTGGCAGTCGTGAAAGAATTTTATGCAAACGCCGAGGATGCCCAGCCGTTCCAGGCATTCGTCTGGGGCAAAATGGTGGATTTCAGTCCCATGACCATAGCTAACTATTACAATGTGCAACGACCAAACATGTGTCAATATCAGCAGATGATCGATAGGGGTCCAGACTATGATGAGATTCTAGCACGGATTTATAAACCGGGCACTACGTGGTTTAGAGGCAAGAAAGGGGGAATACTGGTCATGATCTCCAGTCTAAGCCAATATGGAAAAGTCTGGTATTCCTTCTTGTATGCCAAACTCCTACCATCGACGCATATAAGTGAGATCACTCAGGAGAAAATTTCGCTCTTGTATGCTATCCTCAAGGACAAAGACATCGACATAGGCCTCATCATCAATTTTTTAATCCGTCGGTGTTTGAGAGGGTTGTTCTTAAGCGGACTGCCACACCCATCCTTGATCATGGGACTGTGTCGCCTTGCAGGTGTCAGGTGGATGGCTAAGGAACAGACTCATCAGCCTCTCCAGTTGCTTGATACGAGGATGATAGCTCGGTTTGACAGATGGCTGATAGCACCACCACACCCCCGCGGGCTAAATTTCATCTTCCCATCCGCCGAGGCGGCACAGAGAGCAGCAGCTATGGCTAGGGAGGAGACAATTGAGGAGGCTGGCAAGGGGGACCAACCAATGCAAAACGAGGGCACCTCTACTTCTCAGGCTCCAGCTACTCAGCAGCAACTAGATGAGCATCGCCGATTGGCTGACAGGTTGGCGGTGCGGCAAGATCACATATTCACCACGCAGAATCACTTTAATGTCGCGGTCGCTGATGCTTTGGCTAGACTCAACACTTCGGCTGAGCCATTCCAGTTCCTGACTCCACAGCCACTGCCTGCATATCCACCACCTCCTTACTCTGACTTTGAGGAGGATACTTGATACCGCAGGGAAGTCCTCAATACTTTAATTTCTTTAGTATAGTCATAATTTTTTGATGCTTATTAAATATTGAAAAAAATGAAAACTCTGAAAAAACCAAAAAGAGTTGTTAATTAGTATTGTATGAGTCAGTATGTCAGTGGTTAGAGATAACCTTAGCCAGTGATGATACTAGACTTACAGAAAAACATAAACAATAATGAGAACTAAGACAATGATGTATTTTCAAACCTTTACATGGGTCCTTACCTGTTTAATACCGTTGCAATCGGTTAGCACGATAGGCAACAATTTGGTTAACTTAGTTCGAATAGTCACATAATGGTTGTCTGGAACAAAAATGTGAATTTAATAACAGAAATTAAATAAATTGGTAAAGTGACTAAGATTGGACTGAAACCTAAGTTTGGGGGAAGATATGGGAGCTATCTGAAAAAAAAATTGAAAGAAAAAAAATTAAAAAACGTGCGAAAAAAAAGAAAGAAACTTATGAATAAACACCATGGCTAGTCTAGTTATGTGACCTTTGATAATCGAGTAAGTACGCCCTAGGGCATTTCTTTACACCCAGCGCCCTAAAGCCAGTCGGTTTGGGAGTCGTTGGTCGAAAGCTAGCTACATGGGTATCACTGAAGAGCCTAAGGGAACTAAACATTGCACATTCATGAGTTATATAGAGATACGGGAAAATGAGCAAAATGCCCCCGTGAATGAATAAAGATAGAAAGTCTCCCATTTTAACTTCCGGCTTGGTTTACGTACGTTTAATTCACTTTATCTGGTATATGCAATTTCTTGAATTAGAACTGTGATTTCATTTTAAGACGCATATTATGTGGTATATTTGATCTGTAGCTGAGTTTATTATTGTTAAGCACACACACACAGCAGAGGTGTTGACAGGTATAATTTAGTTTATTAGTCTGAGGTGCAGAAATGTCTCTGGTTGGATTTGTTGGTTATATATGAATTCTTTGAGGCAATATTGGTTATCTTCTTGCTATCTGACAGTTGCATTTAGTAGGCATTATATTGATATTGCATATGCATTGTTTTGCTTGAGGCCAAGCAAAGTCTCAAGTTTAGGGGTATTTGATAAGTTGATTTTATACCAACGAAATGATATCCGTTATAGCTTGTTTCTTGCTTACTTCAAGTCATTTTAGTATCATTTTACCTGGTTTTGTGCTATGTATTGCAGGATAAGGATTGATGAGAAACCAGGAAGAAAGGAGCAAAAAGTGCAGATTTTTAGAGCTGCAGGACCCCCGCTGGGGCGGGAATCTCCAGGACAAAACCCCCGCTGGGGCGGGGGTACAGAATGACCACGGTGGAAAGTGGCTTGCGGTCGAGGAGGGCTTACGGCAGAAAAATAGCAAGAAAATCTTGTTTCGACTAGGATTGTGCAGAAAACAAAGGTTGATTTGTGTTGTGACTAAGACAATATAAAATGATAGATATAAGGCTTTTATACACACACTTAGACCGAACTAGAAGCCCTAACTCAATATCGCGACTTGGATAGAGAATTGAATCATCAAAAAAATGTGACGAACGCAGGATTGAGGCGGAGATTGGAGATATAATTCTGGATTTTATCATCTATTTTTCTTTATATCTTGTAATCATAATGGGTTCTATGATGAGGATTATGGATTTTATTTCATTCGTTATTAAACTAATTATTTGTTTAAGCCTATTACGGATCTTGTTATGTAATGGATGATTAAATATTCTTAAATTCAGTTTATGGATGTTATTCCTAGATTGTTTGCTATGTGTGTGCTTAATCTATATAATTGCCTGATCAACAATTATCTGTTATTCTTTATGAACTTGTGAAAGGACGTATAAGATTAGAACTAGCCATAGTGACATATGTTTATTATTTCTGCATAGATGGCTCAAGATTCGTGTTTAGGGTAGAAGTATGCATTTACGCCATATGTAATCTGATAGAGAACTTGATAATAAATTCTTATTAATTGTAATTCACATAGAAATATAGTGATTAGTTAATTAGGATGTCTCGCATGAATCTATCATCTGTGAATATGATTGAGTATGGATATTATGCATCGTGAGGTGATTTTATCTACGTTAGTGTTCTTGATTAATAATCTGTGGGTAATTGAAATAAACTGGGGAAAAGGATATTATCTGAAGTGAAATAATAAGTGAAGTTGTAAGCTTAATTCTCTTATACTTGTGAAAATATTGCTTTAGAGTTGCGATTGGTTTAAGTAGTGATTTAGTTATAAAAACATCTTTTAATTGTTAGTTTGATAAAGCTGAGATATTATAAAGTTGGTAATTGTTTGATTAAATAAAAACTATTATTTCTGTGGGATCGATATCTGATTTATCATTATATTGCTTGTTGACCATGTACACTTGCGTGTTGCGCATAGAAAATACCCAACAATTGGTTCCAAGACGAAAGAATCACCCTGTCATAGGCACCAAATGGGTCTTCAAAAACAAGATGGATGAAGATGGGGTGATCACAAAGAACAAAGCAGGACTAGTGGCCAAATGTTATTCTCAAGAAGAAGGCATTAACTATGATGAGACCTTTGCACCAGTTGCCAGACTTGAAGCAATCAGAATATTCCTTGCATTTGCTGCCCACATGAAGTTCAAAGTATTCCACATGGATGTCAAGAGTGCATTCCTAACTGGTGAACTTCAAGAAAAAGTATATGTGAAACAACCCCCAGGGTTTGTCAATCCAACCCTCTCTAACTATGTCTATAGATTAGACAAAGCCTTATATGGACTTAAATAAGCACCTAGAGCATGGTATGAAACACTAACTAACTTTCTTATTAAACAAGGATTCACTAGAGGTAGAGTAGACACTACACTATTTCTTAGGAAACACAAAGATAAAGTTTTACTAGTTCAAATATATGTAGATGATATTATCTTTGGTTCTACTGATGAAAATATATGCAAGAGATTTGCCAAGCTTATGCAGAACAAATTTGAAATGAGCATGATGGGTGAGCTGAACTTCTTCCTTGGACTGCAAGTGAAGCAATCTGATGAAGGTATCTTCATTAACCAAGTCAAGTACATCAAAGACTTACTTAAGAAGTATGGCATGGAATCAGCCTCTCCCATGAAAACACCAATTGCTCCAGCAACTAAGCTTGACAAAGATGAGAAAGGTAAAAGTATTGACATTACTCAATACAGAGGTATGATAGGCTCCCTTCTCTACCTAACTGCCAATAGACCAGATATAATGTTTGCAATATGTATATGTGCTAGATTTTAAGCTAATCCGAAGGAATCACACTTAACTGCTGTAAAAAGGATTTTCAGGTATCTTAAAGGTACGTCCTACTTAGGTCTATGGTATCACAATGAGTCCTCATTTGAACTGACAGGATATTCAGATGCTGACTTTGCAGGATACAAAATAGATAGAAAAAGTACCAGTGGCACTTGTCAACTGCTAGGAAACAGACTAGTGTCCTGGTTAAGCAAGAAGCAAAAACCAGTATCAACTTCAACAGCAGAAGCTAAATACATTGCTGCAGGCAGCTGCTGTGCTCAAATCTTATAAATGAAGAACCAGCTAGCAGATTATGGGTTTGATTTCAAATCTATACCTATACACTGTGATAACATAAGTGCCATAGCAATAACAAATAATCCTGTCATGCATTCTAGGACCAAGTGTAACGACCATGAATTTTAAACTCTTTATTAATTAAATATGTGATTAATTTTAACAAGTTAGTTTTGTGAGTTTATTTAAACCTTATGTGGTTATGTGAATTTCTGAAACGATTAAAGGAAGTCACTAATGAGAAAATTAAATTGGTGGACTAACCATAAGGCTTTAATATCAGAGAATTGATAAGATTATTAATAATTAAATATTCCACTTATTTGAATATAGTGGCATGAATTGAACATAGTGATTAATTTCAATATTGAGTAATTAATCGATAATGTATTATTTAATTATTATTATGAATAAATAATAATTAATGAGTAAGAGAACTAATAATATAATATTATTGTATTTACTTGATTTACTGTTATACACAAGCATGCGATACTAAACCTTTACTATATGGTAGCTATTTATATTATACATAATGCAATGTGACATATTAATGTGGTGAATATTGCATGTATGGACTATATAGCAAAATGAGGTAAATTGAAGGTATGTGACACTATGTGGACATTCATGTATACCCTATTGTCATATAATAAGATCAATTATTAATTAATAATGATTTTATTGAGTTGTTATAATTATATTATAATGATTATGATAATAAGTAATGATAATACCAAATTACTTTATAATTGGTATTAAGGAAAATGTACATGGATTATATGTTGTGTACCTATTCATTATTAATTTCTAATTGAGATAACATAGTATCACCCATCTAAATGTATATGGAATAAATACATATAACTTAAGTAGATACTATGTGCATATACATTATATAATCTAAGTATGTATGTATTATGTTAAGTGTTGAGCATACATAATATATATATATATATATATATATACAATTACAAACGCTGAGATTTTAATGTCCCTAAATGAGAGTCCCACTCTCAATTTCCTTTTCACGTGTATGCCCACATGCTATGCTACTCTATTTTCTTCCTCTCAAATTCATCAAAGCTAGCAATAATGAGCAAGGGAGTGGAGATTATGATGAGATATACCAACTCCTCACTAACCATTCATCAACCAATATACAATCATGTAGTCTTTTGTGTTGATTTGGTGAGTAAAATCAAGGACCGTGTATTCATTTTTCCTATATAAGAGCTCTTCTCCTTCTCATTTTGAAATGCTGAGATTTTCATTTAAGTATAAAATTGCTAGTGAGTTATTGTAAGTTATCAGTGAGAGAGATATTTTATATAGCAGCAAGTATAGTTCATATTAACAGAGGTACATTCCACATTCTTGTTCTTCTATGTCAATTCAGTGATTATGCTATTTGAATGTTAATTGGATTATGAAGTATGTTGTTTAAGTGTTAAATGAGTTAGTAATCATGCTAGAACTGTTTTATGTCTGGAGCATGAAGGAATTCGTATGAATTTTCTGAGATGGGTTTCTGGTTCTGTCGAACAGGAAGTTTTCTCTGGTTTGGCCGGACACCGGCACAGCTGCGCCGGGTTTATACCTGGTGCCTGCGCAGCTGCGCAGGTTCCTCTGACTAGTTTTTGTTTTCTGCTTCTGTTAAGCTGCTGTGATAACAGTTGATATCTATTTGGACATGCATAAAAGATGATGTTAACTCATAGTACATGTTCCTTGATGCCTACATACAAAAATTTGACCATGTAGTACATGTTATGGAAAGAAAGCTTATGGTTTTGAAATGAACCTAGACTAGTTAAAGTGGACTTTGTCATAAACTTAGCACATGTACATTCTGATTTTTGGCAAGCATGATAGTGTGGTTT
This sequence comes from Panax stipuleanatus, assembly GCA_020205555.1. NCBI lineage: Eukaryota > Viridiplantae > Streptophyta > Magnoliopsida > Apiales > Araliaceae > Panax > Panax stipuleanatus. The sequence continues at coordinate 119,078,296 of CM035116.1, read as the reverse complement.
ATATGAACATATAATACATGATTAGTATTAAACACACTAGTATACGTGTTCTATTTTTTAGAACACGACCGTATGGTCTATATGGACATGAGAACTTAGCTTAAAGTGTTAGTCGTACACTAGCATACTTGATTGAAAGTTTCAAGAGGTTTTTCAAGCGAAACTTAAAACATTTCAAGGTAAACATAACCAAGACTTATGTCTTTTAGATTGGGACCACTTGAATATATGTATGTGACTTCTATAAGCGTCCTAGTACATGTGAATCACGGCTATGAGATGCTTTACATATATCGTATTGTCCTTGTGGACTTAGTATATTTTTGAGAGAGAACTTAAGATGTGAAAGTAAATAACATCAAATACCATGTGAATGATATTATGACCATGCGAGCATGTGTATTAGAGTTCGTTATGCCTATAAGCATATTAACATAGACCTCGTTTGGTCAAAGCGTGAATTTCGCATATGCACGTATTCATAGGAAATGAATTTCTGAAGCATGAACTATGTGATTAAAGTATATGTGTGTAGCATACTCGAGCATACATATTAAATATTGTTTAGCCTTATTATGTGATAACATGACTTTAGTAATCAACTTTGAAGCATGAACTTGTATTAGTTAAAGTATGTGAATTACCGGCATGAAAACATGACTTCAAATTCAATATAGAAAGAGCATGCTAGTTTCGAATGAGAAATTTTAACTTGATAAGCATGTGTATTGGTTTAATGTCAGTAGTTGCATGCTAGAGTTATGCCGGGACACTTTCAGGCCAGAACAATTTGCTTAAGTCTGATTTTAACAGTTAGCATATTATGATGCTATAAATGGTATGTTTGATATTGAACGTGATCTTATGTGATAAACTTATACGATAAGTGGATTATTATAAGTATAGACTTATATTAGCTTATAAATGCTAATTGAAAGGTCGACTTATTAATGTTAGGTCGTTTCGACGCAAGTTAATTAAAGCTAGAACTTAATTATAGCTGTGCAATCAGGCAAGTTTCCTAACTTTATTCAAATTTATATTGAGCAAGTCTTCGAAATTCACTCTTTGGTTGTGCAAGTTCTTTTGAACCCGTTCTTGTATTTTTATGCAAGTTTTATATCCTTCTCATATTGTATTGAGCATGATTATTGTTGAATTGAAAGTTATTCATTTAAGCTTGAACTTTATTTCCAAGCCTGCTATTAGGTGGTTTAATTTCTTTATAATTATTCCACATAGATTTTATTGATATTCGCACTTGGTGCACTTGAGTTCGTACAGTCTTGGACTTGTACCTTATTTAAAAGTTCTATAATTCTTGAACTGCGTTAGATAGAGTCTAAACCCTTGTTCGGTCAGACAATTGGATGAAGTTTTATAAAAGATATCCAGACCAATTGATGGTATGGATTCTTAGACTGAAAAGAACACCCCTTATATATAGGGGAGTACCCAGGTATCTAATATAAGATACAAACAGCAGAGTTGAATGTTATGCATATACATGGCGTACGCGAGGCTGATCCCCTCAAGTACATATTCTGTAGCCAGTAACCAAAGGGTCAACCAGCTATTGATTCCGTTGGAGTTTTATAGTTCAAAAGTCTACTTGACTATCAGTTATTCTAAAAGCAATTATTATTCTTGCTTCCGATATTCATATTGTTGAATTCATTGTCAGATATATTCTGTTCATCATGATATATCCTTTATTGTTGTATTTAAACTTGCTGAGTAAACTTGTTGCTCATTCTTGCTATATCATGACTTCTATTGCAGTTAAGCCCGAGACTTCAGGAAAGGACAAGGGTAAAGAAAAGATGTAGGATTAGTTTGCGAGGAGCAGACTTTACTTTATGATTAGTTTAATTACTGTTATGTAATATGAATCCTAATGATTATTCTAGGGTATGTTTGTATGATTGTATTAAGGTTATCGAATCTTGGGACTAGTAACACCTTTTGAATGAACGACATACGTTTATTTTATTTCACATTTAGTTATTGTGTGTTGTTTAGAGGTGGATATTTGTATTGTATCATGACGACCGGACCGAGGTCAGAGAACCCGGATTCGGGGGTGTCACACCAAGTATATAGAGATAAGATATCATTTCATTAGGGATCATATTCAAAATGGAACAATATCTTTGCAATACAGCTCTACTGAAAATCAACTTGCTAATGTGTTTACAAAACCCTTAGATGAATTCAGATTTAATAAACTAATAAGTGAGTTAGGAATGTTAAATTTGTAACCATAAATTCTATGCTCTAGAAAGTGCTAACCATGCAGATATAAAGGCTAAGTTAAATATTATAGAGATGACTAAGAGAAACCACGATCTTGGAGTGGTCCAAACAAGGCAGAAAAGCTCACTATGGTAGCAGCATTATGAAGCTAAGCAACTCTTCTGATAAGCGTCTCAGAGACAAACCTGATCCTTAGTGTTAAACTAAGAGGTTGGCCCTTCCTGAGCAACCTTAACCCAGAAGGGATGTCATTTCAGAATACATCACAGAAAACCATAGAGTCAATGGTCAAGGAGGAAACAAAGGATCGATCTCAATAATCGTGGAGTGGTTCTCAGCAATCGTAGTCCTCCCACAAAGACTCACTAGCTCAGGGGAAGCTAAGGGCAGAACGGAACTTTTCACAAGACTTAAAATCGTAGAGTCCTGTAGAACTCGACACGTGTCCCACGATCCAAAACATATGGAGGGAAGTTATAAATTAATTTTAAACTGTCATTTGTCAGTTTACTTTTTGAATTCCAAACGCTTATCTCTCTCTCTCTCTCTCAAACGAAACCCTAAGTTTCAGAAAGCTAAGCCAATTTGTTCATTTTAGGATACTCAATCAAACAATCAAATGGCTGCTTCCAATGTTATTTCTGGCTACCAACTATGCTTTAACGGATTCGAGAAGGCAGGACATGAGTTTCACAAGATTCTATCACTGCTGAAGAAAGCTGGACTCGAAGAAGCTCTGAGCACCAGCACGCTGATCTATCCAAGGCTAGTGAAAGAGTTCTCTCACAATGGAGTCGTTGATGGAGACTTCATCCTCACCAAATTCAAAGGCGTGCAAATAAGACTCAACACCGAAAGCATAAACCTAGCCCTAGGTTTCAAATCTGAAGGTCTTCTGAACATGGAGGTTATTGACTTCCAAGATGGTCTGAAGAAGATACGCTACACAAAAACTGAAGGGAGGAGTGGCTACAAGAAGAAAGAGTTTCCCCACGAATATGAGTTCCTTGCTGACATTATTGGTAAATGCATATGTTGCAAGGGCTCTGGCTATGACTCTATCAACGAGAAGCAACTGAAGCTCATGACAGCCATCCACTTCAAAATTCAACTCAACTATGGAGCCTTGTTGATGGATTGGTTCGGGAAATGGATGCAAAGTCCTAAGAAGACAAAGAGCACTGCGAAGATGCCCTATAGAAGGTTTATCAGCATCATTGTACAGTCTGCTCTGGGTGACAAAATTGAGGATAAAGAAGGTGTTTCCATCATTCCCAACAGAAAGATAACCCAGCAACTGCTTCAGTACTGGAAGAGAAACCCAGCAGAAAATGTAAAGATGATGTTTGCAAATTCATCTGCTGTGAGGGAAACCAAGGAGGAAGAAGAAGAAGTCAACCAAGAAAAAGCTGTGGCTCTGACCAAAAAGAACAAAGGGAAGAAGAAAGTGAATGAAGGTGTGAAAATTACTGAGGAGCCCCAAGGCTCAACCACTGATGCACCCCAAGTGGGTTCTAGTGCTGATATGGAGTTCAGAAGCCTTACCACTGATAGAGTCATCACTCCTAAATCACCAGAGGTGGTTCTGAAAGAAAAGAAGAAGAAAAAGAAGAGGGAGACAAGTGAGGATAGGGCTGAAGGGAGCTCTGAGCTTCAGCAGAAGAAGAAATGCAACCACAGAATAAGAAAAGTCTTCACTCACTACGATTGTGGAGTTCTCACCAATTGTAGAGTCCAGATTGGCTGCCACTGCAAAAGGAAAAGCTGAAACAGCCTCTCAGCCTGAACAAACTCTAAGGGATGAAGCTGAAGAAGGTACACAGGCTATGCCCAAACCAACGAAGAAGGTGAAGAAGTTGGTTAAGAAGTATGTTCTTACCAATGAAGAAATATTGAAATAAGATGACAGAAGAAAGGCTGCTGAAAAGGCTGAAAAGACTATTGAGCCTCAAGCATCTAGTCCAACCCCTGAAGAGACCAGAATCATTGAAGATGTGATAGCTTACATCAGAGATGCAAACTACACTGCTGCACCTGATCAGGCTATAAATCAAGCTGATATGGAGATGCCTAAAACTAGTGCTCGTGCTGATGAAGCTCAAGAAGAAGAAATGGCCGACTCTGAAAGGATTGTGCCAAAAACAAGAGTAATAAGCCCTGCTAAAGTTATTGTTCATTCTGAAGAGGTTGTGGTAGAAGATGTGACACAGTCAGAAGAAAAAGGGCCAGAAGTACCTGAAATGAACTCAACCAATGCTGAAGAAGAAACTCTGGAAGCTCCTGTTCAAGAAAGTGCTACAGCTGAGGGGGAGTTGTCAAGAGCATAAGTTTAAGAGAATGCAGATGCTGAGGGGGAGCTACCAAAAGAAAATCTTGAAGTCCCCCCAGTTCATGAAGAATTCGTAGAGTCTGCTGCTGCAGAAATGGTGAATATTGCTGATGATGATGTGATGAATGACGTGGTGGAAATTCATGATGCAGAGAGTGCTAAAGAAGAGGATGATGATCTTGAGATTCTGTATATGGGACAAGATGGTGAAAGAATAGAAAACTACAATCAGCTGTTCAATTATTTGCCCATGATGCCATATCATAGAACTATGATTCTCAACTTCTAGATCACATATTCTGGACATTCAAGACATATCCAGCAATTTCAGTGCTAGCTTATGGATTCCCAAGAGAAAGGAGGTTTTCTCAGAAGCTGATCACAAATGAGTCAACTTCTGAAACTGAACCAAAGGTATACATCACTCGCCTCTCTTTCATTAACAACCACTCTCCATCATCCCATTTCAATCAATTCTACGAATTGCCCAAATGGTTGGAAGTGGTTCTGCATCCACTTAATTAGTTTCCAGTTACAGAGTCCCAAAACTCTGTGGCTGATGAACCAAACAACCAACATTTCTCATAGAGCCAACTGTTAATAATCCAATGGTGATTGAGCATATTACAAGAGTAATCGAAGAAATGATTGCAAGTTTAACCATTGAGACACCAATTATGGATTACACACTACGATTCATGCATATTGATCAATCTGATGTGGAAATCGTAGAGTTTCCAAAACAGCTCAACAAAATAGAAACACAGACACCTGAGCCAAACACTACGCCCATACAGCAAACATAAACACCAATCACCCAAGCAGATATTCCCTCATCCTCCAACAACGAATATTTCGACCTGACACTTGCCCTCGCAAGTATGTCAATGAGAGATGAACACACTACGACTACCCCTCATCCTCCTCCTGAGACACAATGAATTCTTAATCAACTGTCTCTAATGCCAACGAAGGAGGAGCTGACTGAAGCTTTAAACCAGATAGGTTCAGAATCTAGAGAGATTCTTGAAGCACACTCCCTAGCGCTTCATATGAGATTCGATCATATAATTGAATCAGTCAAGCCTCTACCAGGAAATTTGGCAACTGAGCTGTCCAAAAAGCTAAAGGAGATTGTTCGGGAAATGGCTGATTGCCTCAGTAAAAGGGATGTTATTCACTTTGTTGCCACAAAGAAGCATAAGGAGGCTATGGAGATCATGCAGAAGAATCAGCAATCTCAGAATGAGCTGATGACCAAAAAAATTTCAAAACTACGTATCTCTCTACAACAATTCCAAGCCAACAGTGTCACTCAAATTAATCAGAATAACAACGCAATAGAGCAGCTTCAGCAACAAAGAAGACAAACTGAGGCTCTAGTCGAGGAAAATCGTAGTGACATTGCACTCAACCGCTCTTAGATGCATGAGCTGGTGGAAGGTGTCAAGCGCTTATCTGACAATATTCGAACCCTTGATGCTAACATAAAGGGGGAGAATAATGAGCAAGGAGATAGAGGCAGAGGCAGAGGTAGCAGAGGTGGAGGTGGAAGGCAAAGGCAAAGGCAAACTCAAATTGGTCAATCATCGGGTTGAAACTCAAGAAGTCCAACTTATCAGCCTCCACGATCTGATCAGTAAATGCAGCGTCCTCTCATGGCTGAACCTATTCAAAGGAGTCAAGCTCAAGCTTCTAGCTCATAAGGCATATCCTATACGGGTCTTAATATGCCAGTTGAAGATCATGCCTTCATGAACAGACTTGATCATTCAGACCCACTGACCCAAGAAGAGCTAGAGGACATTGCATGGAGAGATGAAACCTCAAGGAGAAGAAGAGCTGAAGAGCATGCCAACCCTCCAAGGAATAAGAGGCAAAGAAGATAGAGATAAGTCTAAGCTTAACTGTATATTGATGTTTCTATGCTAGATTATAATATCTTTTCCAACATTAATAAATTTATGATTATTCTCTAAAAATTTCAGTTGCTCACTAAAACACTAAGCCATATTTACTTTCTAGCACTCTGCATTTAGAAAATGATGCAATGATACAAATCTCCTTGATTATGTCAACATCAAATAGGGGGAGATTGTTGCGAATTGCATATTCAAATTTGATGTTGAAATTAAATATAAATGCTTAAGTGTAAAGTCCTTCAATGATCATATGTACAAGGACTTAGATGATAGATCAAAGTTGTTAGGTTGATCTGAACTTTAATGTTTATCATTTATATAAATAAATGTATAGAAGAAAAGATCAAAACTGTTAGGTTGATCTATTTGAGTTGTAAAAGTTAAAACCTTGACAGAATCGTAGTCTATCAAAGGTAGCATACAGAAGACAAGGCAGAATCGTGGAGTTTAAATAAAGATGTCAAGAATCGTAGTCTGCCAAGAGAACTAAGTCTGCAGAGGCCAAGGCAAGATTCGTAGAGCTTAAGTGAAAATATCATAATCGTAATCTGCCCTTGGAAGCCACACTGAGAATCATGGAAAAGATTCGAGCGCCTGTCGAGCTAAGTCAAGAAATGCAGTGTGCTCTCGAAAATGTGGAGTCTGCTAGACAAGCAAGAAGGAATCGTAGTCTGCCAAAGAGCTTAAAAGAAATCGTAGTGTTCTCTACGATTTAGTCTGAGTCAAGCCTGTGCAAGCTAACACACAACGATTACAGTACAATGACCATAATCGTAGTGTTCCTCTGGTCAGCATCAAAGTTCGTAATTCTGATGAAGGGAGGAAGACCAACAAGTGAAGAAAGACTTATAGTCGTTGACAAATTGATGGTCCCGATGATTCTATATTCATCCTTAGTACAAATCGAAGAAGCGTATTGAATAAGCTAAGGAAAGGACTAAACCACCTACTGAAAACATCTTTTCAGGTGTTAGGTGAGATTGGAGTTTGCTGTGTCAGTGGGCCAGTCGGCCGTGCAGCAGGAAAGTAGGATGTCAACATCGACTGCACACAAACATCTGAAGCATTTAATGCTGCAACGGGAGCATTCAAATGGAAAACATTTTGAATGACACTTTTATAAGGAAATCAGACAAGGATTAAAGCAAGATACAAAGAAAGAAAAGATAGCTCAAAAAGCTCAAGAGCACTCAACGAAAACACTCTACGATCCTGAAAGAAGGAAAACTTGCTTCGTTACTTAGTTCATCAGAGTTGATGCTTAATTGCAACTGAGTAGCACACCCCAGAATACAACTCTCAATCCAAGGTGTACCAAGTCAGAAGGACTTGAAGAGTTCTAAGTGAACTAAGAGAAGTTCTAAAATTGTTGATCTTGAAGAGTTTCTAAGTGAACTAAGAGAAGTTCCAAGGCTGCTGGCTTTGAAGAGTTCTAAGTGAACTAGAGAAGTTCCAAGGCTGCTGGCCTTGAAGGAATCTAAGTGATTCAAGTTGTAAGACATATCCTTAGTAGATTTCCTACTCGTGGAGTACAAGAGTGGACTAGGAGCCTTGTGTGCTCTGAACCACTTAAAACCTTTGTGCCTCATTGTCTCTCATTAACTGATATAACTGCTATATCTGTTATAACTGCTTATCTAACTATCATTACATTATCTTTAACGGCAACAAAAATATATTCCGCTGCTGTCAGTATATTCAATACTGACAAGTATTTTAAAACAATGAATTTTTAAAATATCTATTCAACCCCCCTTCTAGATAACTATTGTGCCTTTGGGAACTAACAAGAGGCTTTGAGAAAAACCTTTGCTAAGCACCATCACCATCTTCTTCATCCAACCACTAATCAAAGGGGTATAATTTCTAATCCTTGTAGTTAGAAATATTATTTTCTTTATATTTTTCATAATGTTATTCTCTGTAAAACATGTTTTCATGAAAATTGGGTAATTGTGATTTCTACATGTTATAGATGTTATATATATATATATATATATATATATATATATATATATATATATATGCTCATATATGATTTGTATGCATAACTAAATAGTTTAATTCATGCATATATGATTAACATGAGGAATCCATGCTCATCAAAGAATTATAGTGAAGTATTTTAAAAATATGTATAGTTTTCTTTTAAAATTAAAAGTTTATGTTTGATAGTTAAATTTTGTTTAAATTAATTGTAGATGATGATAACATGTTTAGAAACTAATTGACTATGCTCGAAATTGTGTGAATTGGTTTAAAAACAAAAGTACAGTATTCAATTTAATCAAGAACACTTAAATAATGGTTTTTCTTCAAAAATCATGAAATTAGAATTTTGATTATGTGTTTTGATGATTGAATAAGTTAAAACAAGTTAGATGCTCTAAAATTATGTTTTTTATAAAGTTAGTATGAATTATGTTGGCTGAAATCGGAATTTGGTGCGAAGAAATAAGCCAAATTGGCTTTTTCTCTGCACAGTTCGCGAACCTGTTTGCCGACGCTGCAGGGGGCCTACCTGGCGGGCCTAACAAGGCTAAAGACACCCGCCCCGACGGGGGGGGGGGGTGTGCAGAAGTTTATGATGTTTTATTTTTTGTAATTTGAAAAAAACTAACCTAATGTGATAAATTGATGACATGTTAGGCATATATTAAAATGCTAAATGAGTAGTAATGTATTTTATTAATATAATATAATATGTGATTATAATTTGAGTAATTATAATTAAAGTAAAGATAATTATAATTAAAGTAAAGGTTTAATTTAAATTATAATTTGTTAAATTATAATGAATATAGTTTGATTATTTTTAATCAAAGTAAATGCTAATTTAAATTATAATATGCTTAATTATAATTTAATAAATGTATGTTGTTTAATTATAAATTATAATTTATTTAATTATAATTTAATTAATATATGATGTAATTATAATTTGATTAATTATAATTGAAGTGAATGTTTAAATTGAATTATAATTTATTTAATATGAAGTACATATTATATAATTATTATTTGATTAATTAAGTGAATGTGTAATTATGTGGTGTGATTAATTATGTGATAATTAATTATTAACTTGATAATTATAAAAGAATGAGTTAACTTAGATGAGTTAACTAATTATGTGAATTAGTTACGTGTTAATTAATTTAGATTATTATGGGGTAAATATATATGTGTAGGAAATGTTAAAGAACGTGAGTTGCAACTGTAGCTTGCGCTTGAGGCAAGTTTTCTAAACTCAAACTTGTTATTATTATATAAGTGTTTTAAATTCAAATATTTTTTGAGATTGTCCTTTTATTTCTTCAGTGGACAAGTACTTATTTGAAGTTCATGATTTAATTAAAGTGACCTTGACTTAATTGTTCAAGTAAGGTCTATCTTATCTTTTGTATGCTTTAAGTTTAAATTCTAAAGCATAAGTTATTTCATAATTCGTTATTATTGAATTATTCTTGATTATTGTGAGTCGATTCAACTACTCTTTAGTTGATGGTAGTTGGAACTCTAAATTTTCTTTTAGCTATCCAAACCAAACTTTCTTTGGTGCGGATTTGTATCAAATACTGTGAGATGAACAACACTATATATTAGGGGAGGTTACTATGCGAAAGCGTTCAATGTTTGTGCACAATATATGGTACGAAGGGTTGATCCCCCCTAAGTAGGAGTTAAGAGTCCATAGTCTACATGATTGTTAAAAGTTTTAAATATAAATGTTTATAACCTAGGACAAAGTTCAAGGTCTCATGACCCTTAGATGATTTCCATATTCGAAATTCTAAATATTGAAGAAAGAATTATTGCTCAATTATTTATGAAAGAGAAGTTATTCAAATCTATTGAAATTATTCATTTATGTTATATTATTGATATTTCTAGTGAGCTTTCGTTTCCTCACTCTTGCAATTTAAATAACCATCACATCTAAAGTTGAAAGTGTTGACGCTCCGACAACTAGTAAGGGCAACGACAAACTGAACAAATGAAGACTTATTTTATTTGTTAATTATGAATTGTAACAAGACTAGATTACTTTATGTTATATTTTTATTTTCTACATTTGATGTTTAAGTTAAGGTTAGATTAAACCCTGGGATATTTTGGACAAAGTTATAATCCTTTTTACAAGGAAGATTTTTATTTAATTATAAGGTTGTAATTTATTTTGCGTTCCTTATTATTGGGTAGATGTATGTTTTATTTAGAAACTGAACACCAAATTGTGTGGAAACGAAGTACCCGAATTTGGGGGTGTCACAGGTTGGTATCAGAGCAGTAGATTATGAACCTTAGGTGGGGGAAAAACCTTAGGTAGTAGCCTTATAGGAAGATCGAAAAGATAGTGGTGATAGGTAAAAATAATAAATTACCTTATGTGCTATGTGTTAACGTTCTAGTATTCGAAGAGTGTCGACCGATAATCACTAAATAATTAAACTATAAAATTTTCTTGTCAAGATGACGAACGTTGGAGAGTCCAATCAGGCTAGGGAGGAGTTACCTTAGATGCCGAGGGACGAGGAGCCCTGAGACATCCATGTTGTCTGGGAGCAGTTAGTTAGGAGAGAGCCATCTCCATTGATCACCATAGATGGTCAGGAGAAAAAGTCGATATCTGACCGAGAGGATGAGGACGAGGATGAGTCAGAGGAGGAAGAGGATTCCGAGGAGGAAGAGGATTCCGAGGAGGAATTCCCACCTCACACTACTAGTGCTGAGATGTACGAGGAGATCTACGACCGTAACGTGGAGCTTCAGGAACTGGTGGACGAGAGTCGGACTACCATACAGCACTGGGACGAGACAATCGAAGAGCTAGACATTGAGGTTGGAAACGTGAATGGGATTTAATTCATGTGGAGAGTGATAGAGATGAAGCACGGGTTGAACTAGCAAAGCTAAAATACGATATCTACGAACAGTCAACAAAGCGTGCCAGAGCGGAGGAAACAAGCTTGAGGGCTATTCAACGAGCAGGTCGAGTTGAAGACGAGGCTGAAGTAAAGAGAGCCAAACTGAGGGAAACGGAATACGCTTTCCATACGGCTATAGATAGGGCCCAGGATCGTGTCTTCTAATACCCAGCTCGGTTCCAAGGTTTACCATGGTACGTGGTGGATCGTAGAACAGTGTTCCGGGTGATGGAGGAAGAACGCAGAGACGCTGTGCGACGTCTTAATATGCCTAGACAGTAAAGTCTTTACTTATGTGTTTCTTTATATAATAAATATAAATTCCATAATTTGAGATAATAATGGGATGAGGTGATAATGTAATCCTGTAACTTTTTGAGTTCAGGAAAGATGATGTAAATAGCAGAAATATTATCTATTCTATGTTTTTAAGACTGTGAATGAATAAAGAAGTTTATTGACATGTTATGTGTTCAAGTGTGAATAGATTTAATTTAAAATGTTTAAGTATGAACTTGAATATTTAAGAAATGAGTAAATGATCTAATAAGAGTATTTCTTAACAAAAAATGCCTCCAAGAAGAAGACATACATGTCAAAATCCCGAGGACTCGACGAAGAACAATAACAACAATAACGATGGAACGAATTCCAATTCGGTTCAGCAATTGGTGAATTTGCTGACGGGAGCACTTGCAAATCAGCTGCAAGTGTAGGGTACGACTTTTAAGGAGTTCAAGGCAGTAGAACCGCCAGAGTTTCAGGGATCGATAAACCCGATAGATGCCCAGACGTGGGTAATGGAGATGGAAAAGGTCTTTGAAGTGGCTAGGGTTAGCGAAGACCAGAAAACGGCTTTTGCGACTTTCATGTTGAAGTCGGATGCTAGTTTCTAGTGGCAAGACAACAACACCAGAGAGGGGGAAAGAGTCATACCGTGGGAACCTTTCAAAGAGATGTTCTTTGAAATGTACTTCCCCATTAGCACACAGGACCAGATGGAGGTCTAATTTTTAAAGCTTAAGCAGGGAGGAATGACGGTGTCGGAGTATGCCGCGAAGTTTAACGAGCTGGCCAGGTTTGCCATATATTAGGTCAGTACCGACGCTTGAAAGGAAATGAGGTTTGAGCGGGAACTGAAGCCCTGGCTCTACAGCAAGGCCTCTATGTTCCAGCTGAATATATTTGCAGCTGTGCTAGAAAAGGCCATACTCATTGAAGGAGGGAGCAACGTCGTGACCAAATTCAATCAGGAAAAGAAGAAGAAGAAGAATGAAATAGAAACCAAGGCTGGTGGTAGCGGGGCTATCAACCAGAAAAGGAAGTGGAACGACAACACCTCTACTGGAAGTCAACAGGGAAACCAGCAAAAGAAGAAGATTGAAGCATGTGTGATATGCGAAAAGAATCACACTGGAGTGTTCATGAAGAGGAGACGGGTGTGCTTCAACTGTGGTCAGGAAGGCCACATTACGCCTAATTGCCCGAACCCAAAGAAGGGAGCTTGCTACACTTGTAGATCCAAGGATCACATGGCCCAAAGTTGCCATAAAAAGCCAGCGGCAGGGTCACCAGGGAGCAGGGGAAATGGGAGCGACAGCACTTTGGCTATTGATGCACCACTGCAGGCTGTTCGACCCACTGCCCGAACATTCAACATGACGTTGCAAGATGTTGTGCAGTCAAAGGATGTGGTGTCAGGTATTATTTCGGTTAATAGTATAAATACTTATGTATTATTTGATTCGGGTGCTACTTGTTCATTCATATCTGATGAATTTGCTAAGACCCTAGACTTACCTAAAGAGGAATTAATTTATCCCTTGAACATAGAGATTGCGAATAGGGAGGTTATTCCTATTAGGTTTGTATACAAGAACTGTAGATTGGTGTAGCGCCCCCAAATCCGGGTCCCCAGAATCTCGGACCTGGTACGTTACTATACATCATTTCTATAACTATTACGGAAGATATAAACATAAATTGTTTATACAATAACTTATTACAACATAATCTCCAAGGTCTGTAACCTTAACTTAATACCTGCCTTCAATTCAATATCCTATACGATGCCATGTCATTTGTATCCAATTTTATTACCATTTTAACCGTATAATAATTCCATCCTGGAACTTGTCTTTGCCTTTGACTGTATCCAAAGTTACGTCTTTAATCTGAAATATTTATCATGATATAGCAAGGGTGAGCAACAAGTTTGCCCAGCAAGTTTAAGTTCAAATGAAGATATATCATTATTGAAAAGAATAATAAGCTGACAAACTTTCAACAATATAATATTGGTGAAAGAACATGAATCAATTTACATAATTGAATGACTGAGACAATAATGATGAATGGCCAACAATGAACATGAACAAATTTATCTGAACCTTAGGGTAATGAAGGTGATCAACCTGTCATATCTGATGAACATATACAATATGCACAACGTGCGAATCAATAAATCATAGATGTGATATAATCAACAATGATTAATCACGAACATGCTTTACAATAATAACTCGAGTTCGAGTTAGGAAACTTGCCTGAACCGTCGATTACTGCTACGCAAATTAAGTTAATCGCTTTATTGAAAAGACCTATTAGTTATAAGATTTGATCTTTCAATTAGTATAACATACTTTATAAGTAAACTATCTAATATTTAAACACATAGTCAAATATTAGATAACCTTAACACTATACATACACAAGTCTAAACCTAGCACACATCGAGTCTTTAATAATATTCAATATAGTATACTGAGTGGTTTCCCACAAACAACTAACAAATTAGCTTTCGTCTTGTCTACACTATTTTCACAGCGAGTTAGATTGGTTACTAATTTGTATATACCTTCCCCATATGAAGGAGTCGTTTAGCCCAGCTACTATACATCAACCATTAAAGGATTGCACTACCTTAGACTTAACACTTACTCGTTCATTTATAAGTTATTATTATAACTCGCTAAACTATTTACTATTTCAGTAAACTGAAATCAAACTATCTTCCATTCCTAACCTTATCAGTTTCCATTTCAGCAAGCTGAAACCAAACTGTCTTCCTAACATTTTCAATTTTCATTTCAGCAACCCAAAATGTTCATTTCAGGAAGCTGAAATTCCTTTTTCACGAAAATACCAAAATAGATTATTATTTATCTATCCTTTGGCCAATTATATATACATATATTCCATACATAAAAAGTATTTTTCTGGAATTTTTCAACTCCCTTAAGTATTTTTCAAAAATCTATTTCTAGTTAATTCCTTAACAAATTAGCTACCTTACGCTTAACTCCAAAAATTCCCAACTCTTGGCGGGATCTTACACATGTTAACGTGGACTTACAGTTTAAATTTCGTGGCCATCGGAGTTATACAACTCCGGTTATAGCGATTTCTGTCGAAAAAATATAAATATTGAAATGGTCATAACTTGCTCAATTTATATTGGAAAGAGCTCATTTTTGGACACAAGCTACTTTATCTCATATATTTTAATGTCCCAAAATATTGGAATTTATTACACAAATGCCGAAACAGTCCTTTCAATTTCTGGACATCATGCTTTTCTTTATTTTCAGATTTCGCGTCCTTTGCTAAAATCAATCCACACGAAAATCTATAACTCTTTTTTAAGAGATTCCATTTGAAAAAGTTAGAAGACTTACATATCTAACTCTAAAAATTGACCACACTCAAAAATTCAAAATATTAAGAGAGATATGGTCGTTTCCGTTTCACACTTCGTTTTCACAAAATTCTGTTTTTCATTACTTGTAATTTTTAAGAAATCTTCCCTATTCTCACATAATAATCAACATAACCAATCATCAAAACATCATAACACAAACTAATATCTCATATACCCATGGATCTAATATGATCCATGATCTAATTCATAAAAAAAATCACAAATCACAAGATCAACACAAGTAAGGCTAGAAAAATTAGGTTTTCTCACTTTTAAAAAACTTATATCCTATTTCTTAGTTTAGATCTAACTTTTAACACTTGAATATGTTAAATCCATACATGAATCTAAAGAAAACATATATGTTAAAGGGTTTCCACTTTCAAATCAAGAAACCCCCTTTTCATCAAATCAATCAAAGAAAATAAAATAAAACTTAGAAATTATACCTTATCTTTGATCTTCTCCTTCTTCTTTTTTCTTCTTTTTCTTCCATGGAACCCTTTCTCCTTCCTCTCTCCCTTCATGGGGCTGCCACCCCTCCTTCTCCCTTCTCTCTTTGTCCGAACTCTCTTCTCCCACCGAATCCCTCTCTTGGTCTTTCTCTAAAATCTTTTATTTCCTCTCTCTTTTACTTGGTAAATGAAAGAAAATCCAAATGAGATATTAAGTTAGATATATTATATCTATCCTTCATATCTTGTATATCCAATTAAATCTTCCATCCACTCTCTCTCTCTCTCTCTCTCCTTATCATGATAGACTAGCTTACTTGCAATAAAGAAAAAATGTGTTGTCTCCATTAAAGGAGTGACACATAAATGGGAGTGGGTGAACCACTAAAGTGGATAATCATTATATTCATCCCCTCTCTCCTTCTCATGTATATCCGGCCAATTGGTCATTCTTATCTCCACTTTTGTTTTTATTATATACTTTGATTAATGACTAAACTAACATTCCACAAAGTGGGCTTAAGCTTGGGCTTGTAATTAATTCCTTTGGGCTCGCACTTTTTATTAATTTCACTTACTAACTAAATTGGGCTTGGGCTTCTACTATTAATTAAATTGGGTCATCATAATATTTTCCCCATACATGATATATTGGGCTAGTTTAATAACTTAATTGCTATTAACTTAACTTATCTACAAGTCCAATGCTTAATTAAACAATTGGACTACAAATTGGGCTACAAAATTACTTACTCTCCTTAGTCCATTAAATCTATTATGACTAGAACTAATGCTCAACATTATTGATATTTACACAGTCTTAATTATCTCTATATAGAAAATAAATGTATACACATTATGTAATGTATATTTATTTAATCATACACATAATCCACATAATCAATCACATATTCTAATAGTTTATTAACTAAACAACCATATTTGGCTTAATGAGTTATAAACACTCACACTCACATAATCATACAAGATAACCCTTGAAGTTATTTGATTTAAATACCTAATTTATATATTAGGTCACCAAACTTTATAGGTATCGTAGTACCTTATCCTCAATATTCCATCAAACACATATAGATTCATCTCTAGGGTTTAAAAATTTTGTAACCTATAATTCCTCTATTCTCAATCAAATAATAAATCATTTAGGTTCTTCTTTAAATTTTTTAACTAAATCCTCAAATTCCCATCTAGGTTTTGTTCTTTAACCGTTATTTAATCATTTAAAATCTTATAAATTCTCGGATTGTCACAATTGGACATTAAGAGTCAAGGACTGAGGGTAGATTTGATTCTGATTAAACTTGGGGAATTCGATGTAATACTGGTTATGGACTGGTTGTTCAACCATGGAGTGATAATCGATTATCAGAAGAAGTCGGTAAACCTTACGACTCCATCAAAGTTGGTATTCTATGGTAGCAAATCGCCTAGACAAGCGAGTTGTCTGACGATCATGCAAGCGAAGAAACTTTTGACGCAAGGCTGTGTAGGATATCTAGCCTACATAGTAGATACTCGTAAGGAGAGCCCGAAGATAGAAGAGATATCAGTGGTTAGGGAGTTTGTGGACGTATTTCAGAACAATTTGCCAGGACTTCCGCTAGACAGGGAGATAGAGTTCGTGATCGACTTAGCGCCAGGAACCGCTCTGATTTCAAAAGCCCCGTACCGAATGGCTCCTGTCGAGATAAAGGAACTGATGGTTCAACTGCAAGAATTGCTAGACAAGAAGTATATTCAGCCGAGCGTTTCACCGTGGGGAGCGCCAGTATTATTCGTGAAGAAGAAGGATGGAACGATGCGGCTTTGCATTGATTATAGGGAGTTAAACAAAGTTACGATCGAGAATAGGTATCCTTTACCTAGGATCGATGACTTGTTCGATCAACTGAAGGGTGCTAGATACTTCTCGAAAATGGATTTGAAAAGTGGGTTTCATCAGTTGAAGGTGAGAAGGGAAGATGTACCGAAGATGATTTTTAGAACTCGGTATGGACATTACGATTTCTTGGTGATGTCATTTAGTCTAACGAATGCCCGGCTGCATTTATGGACTTAATGAATAGGATGTTTAAGCCATTCCTAGATAAGTTCGTGGTGGTGTTCATAAATAACATCCTGGTTTATTCCAAAATCGAGGAGGAACACACCGAACATTTGAGACTGACGTTAGAATCGCTGAGACGAGAGAAGCTATATGCTAAATTCTCGAAGTGCAAATTCTGGTTAGAACGTGTGCAATTTCTTGGACACGTGATTGACAAAGATGGGATTTTGGTAGATCCGTCGAAGGTTGAAGCTGTGATGAATTGGGATCAATCGAAGACGCCATCTGAAGTGAGGAGTTTCTTGGGATTGGCAGGTTATTACAGGAGTTTTATTAAGGATTTTTCCAAGATCGCGACTCCGTTGACGAATTTGACTCGTAAGACAGTTAAATTTGTTTGGACGAAAAAGTGTGAGGAGAGTTTTCAGGAACTGAAGAAGAGGTTGAGTACTGCGTCTGTGTCGTCCTTGCCGGATAGTACGGGGAATTTTATAGTATATAGAGATGCCTCACATAAGGGATTAGGCTACGTGCTGATGCAGAATGGCAAACTCATTGCTTATGCGTCGCGTCAGCTGAAGGATTATGAAAAAGGGTATCCGACCCATGATTTAGAATTCGTGGCAATAATGTTTGCTCTATAGATTTGAAGACACTACTTATATGGAGAAAAGTGTGAAATATACACGAATGATAAGAGTCTTAAGTATATCTTTACACAAAAGAATTTAAACATGCGCCAAAGAAGATGGTTAGAACTGATCAAGGACTATGACTGCGAAATACTTTACCATCTGGGTAAAGCTAACGTGGTTGCCGACGCTTTAAGCAGGAAGGGTCGTGAGAAGTTGAATATGTTAACTGATAAGGATCAGTTGATAGCAGAGATGGAGTTAGAGCTAGAAGTGAAGTATCCAAAGGAATTGGAGGAGAAGCTGTTTCAAGTAACTACTAGTTCTATTCTGGTAGACAAAGTGAAAGAGGCACAACTTCACGATAAAGAATGCGAGAAGATCCGGAAGAGAATAGCCGATGGTGAAGAAATCAAGTTCAAGATCGATAACGAAGGACTGTTACGATTTGAAGGAAGAATCTGGGTACCGCCAGTACCATATGTCAAAGAGGAGGTTTTGAACGAAGCTTACAATTCGAGGTATTCGATTCACCTTGGTAGTACGAAGATGTACCAGGATCTCAGACATCATTTTTGGTGGCCGAATATGAAGAGAGATGTTGCTGAATGCGTTGCAAAATGCTTAACGTGCCAGAAAGTTAAAGTAGAACACCAGAGACCAAGTGGATTGCTACAACCGTTAGAGATTCTGGAATGGAAGTGGGAGCATATCACGATGGATTTCGTGGTTGGTCTTCCAGCGACTCAGAAGGGTTTCGACGCGATATGGGTTATATTGGATCGATTGACGAAGTTAGCCCATTTCCTACCGATCAAGATTAAGTTTAACTTGGATCAGTTAGCAAAGCTATACGTTAAGGAAATTATTTCTCGACACGGTGTTCCGGTGTCGATTATGTCCGACAAAGATCCTCATTTTACGTCAAATTTCTGAAAGCGTTTACAAGAATGTCTGGGAACACAATTGTGAATGAGTACGGCGTACCATCCTCAGATCGACGGCCAGAGCGAGAGAACGATTTAGACGCTAGAGGACATGCTGAGAGCTTGCGTTATGGACTTCAAAGGAAGCTATGACGATCATCTATCGTTGGTGGAGTTCGCCTACAACAATAGTTACCATGCGAGTATCGGTATGCCGCCTTACGAAGCATTATACGGCAGAAAATGCAGAACCCCATTATGTTGGGATGAAGTCGGCGAACGTTAAATGTTGGGACCTGAACTAGAACAACAAACCACCGAAATTGTGAAGCTGATCAGAACGAGATTAGTTGCTGCTCAAGACAGACAGAAGAAGTATGCCGATCAACATCGACAGAATCAAAAATTCTTACTAGGAAGCTTCGTTTTCCTGAAGGTATCTCCTTGGAAGGGAAAGATTCGATTTGTCAAGAAAAGGGAGCTGAGTCCCCGATTCATTGGACCTTTGGAGATACTGCAAAAGGTTGGCAAAGTGGCTTACGAGATTGCGTTACATTCGGAGCTAGATAATATACATAACGTGACATTAAAAATATGTGTGAAAGAATTTATTAAAAGAATAAAAATAATTTTTAAATTAGTTTACCAAACAAGGCCTTAAGGGATTTTTCCAAACGAGGCCCTTGCACCTGTTTAAAATTCATTTTGCCAAACGGGGCATTAACTATTTAAAAAGCTAGTTTTGAAAACAAACGGTTTTCTTCCAAACAAAGCCTTAAGGCTTTTGATTTTCAAAAACTTGTAACCTATGTAATTATTATAGAATTTATTATGTACATTAATATATTGTAAGTTACATATATTGTATATATGTTATATGTATATTATATCTATAATATACGTTAGCTTAGAAAAGAGTTAGAAAAGTTAGTCAGTTAGTACAAGCAAAGAAAAATACAGAGAGAAGAAGAAGAAGAGAAAGAAAGAGAGGCTTTGAGAAAAACCTTTGCTAAGCACCAACACCATCTTTTTCATCCAACCACTAATCAAAGGGGTATAATTTCTAATCCTTGTAGTTAGAAATATTGTTTTCTTTATATTCTTCATAATGTTATTCTCTGTAAAACATGTTTTCATGAAAATTGGGTAATTGTGATTTCTACATGTTATAGATGTTATATATATGCTCATATATGATTTGTATGCATAACTAAATAGTTTAATTCTTGCATATATGATGAACATGAGGAATCCATGTTCATCAAAGAATTACAATGAAGTATTTTGAAAATATGTATAATTTTCTTTTAAAATCTAAAGTTTATGTTTGATTGTTAAATTTTGTTTAAATTAATTATAGATGATGATAGCATATTTAGAAACTAATTGACTATGCTTGAAATTGTGTGAATTGGTTTAAAAACAAAAGTACAGTGTTCAATTTTATCAAGAACACTTAAACAATGTTTTTTCTTCAAAAATCATGAAATTGAAATTTTGATTATGTGTTTTGATGATTGGATATGTTAAAATATGTTAGAAGCTCTAAAATTATGTTTTCTATAAAGTTAGTATGAATTATGTTGGCTGATATTAGAATTTAGTGCGAAGAAATAAGCTAAATTGGCTTTTCTCTGCACAGCTCGTGAACCTGTGTGCCGACGCTGGAAATGGCCCACCACGGCAGGGGGGGTGCAGAAGATAATGATGTTTTATTTTTTTGTATTTTGAAAAAAACTAACCTAATGTGATAAATTGATGTCATGTTAGGCATACATTAAAATATTAAATGAGCAGTAATGTATTTTATTAATAAAATATAATATGTGAATATAATTTGAGTAATTATAATTAAAGTAAAGGTTTAATTTAAATTATAATTTGTTAAATTATAATGAATATAGTTTGATTATTTTTAATCAAAGTAAATGTTAATTTAAATTATAATATACTTAATTATAATTTAATAAATGCATGTTGATTAATTATAAATTATAATTTATTTAATTATAATTTAATTAATATATGATGTAATTATAATTTGATTTATTATAATTGAAGTGAATGTTTAAATTAAATTATAATTTTTTTAATTATAATTTAATTAATATGAAGTACATAATTATTATTTGATTAATTATATGAATGTGTACTTATGTGGTGTGATTAATTATGTGATAATTAATTATTAACTTGATAATTATAAAAGAATGAGTTAACCTAGATGGGTTAACTAATTATGTGAATTAGATACGTATTAACTAATTTAGATTATTATGGGTAATATATATGTGTAAGAAGTGTTAAAGAACGTGAGTTGTAACTATAGCTTGCGCTTGAGGCATGTTTTTTAAACTCAAACTTGTTATTATTATACAAGTGTTTTAAATTCAAATATTTATTGAGATTGTCCTTTTATTTCTGCAATGGACAAGTACTTATTTAAAGTTCATGATTTAATTAAAGTTACCTTGATTTAATTGTTCAAGTAAGGTCTATCTTATCTTTCGTATGCTTTAAGTTTAAATTCTAAAGCATAAGTTATTTCTTAATTCGTTATTATTGAATTATTCTTGATTATTGTGAGTCGATTCAACTACTCTTCAGTTGATGGTCGTTGGAACTCCAAATTTCTTTTTAGCTATCGAAACCAAACTTTCTTTGGTGCGGACTTGTATCAAGTACTGTGAGATGAACAACACTATTTATTAAGGGAGGTTACTATGCGAAAGCGTTAAATATTTGTGCACAATACATGGTACGAAGATCTGATCCCCCCTAAGTACGAGTTAAGTGTCCATAGTCTACATGACTGTTAAAGGTTTAATTATAAATGTTTATAACCTAAGACAAAGTTCAAGGTCTTACGACCCTCAGATGATTTCAATATTCGAAATTCTAAATATTGAAGAAAGAATTATTGTTCAATTCTTTATGAAAGAGAACTTATTCAAATCTGTTGAAACTATTCAGTTATGTTATATTATTGATATTTCTAGTGAGCTTTCGTTTGCTCACTCTTGCAATTTAAATAACCATCACAGTTAAAGTTGAAAGTGTTGACGCTCCGTTAACTAGTAAAGGCAAAAGCAAGCTGAACAAGTGAAGACTTATTTTATTTGTTAATTATGAATTGTAACAAGACTAGATTACTTTATGTTATGTTTTTATTTTCCGCATTTGATGTTTAAGTTAAGGTTAGATTAAACCCTGGGATATTTTGGACAAAGTTGTAATCCTTTTTACAAGGAAGATTTTTATTTAATTATAAGGTTGTAATTTATTTTGCGTTCCTTATTATGGGGTAGATGAATGTTTTATTTAGAAATTGAACACCAAATCATGTGGAAACGAAGTACCCGGAATTGGGGGGGTCACAATTACTAGTTCAATTCCCATGCCCTGGAATATAAGTTCAGTTTGAAAGGACTTCCCTTGCCCTTTTCCTCCCCAAATGCCTATTTGGATAGCATGCATGAAATTACATTCTATTTGTGAAGACTCCATAACCATATCTTATCTATATTTACCTATAGCCTTCACTTCAATGAGAAGAAAAGGGGAAGGGGGAAAAAGGACAAAAAAATGAAAGGGAACTAAAACATGAACCAATTTGTTTTTACAAGAAAAGCACGAACCTACTTAACACTTCAAAAGACATAATAACCATGCCCATGTGGGATTCCACAATGCAGGTACAGAGAATAGATATGGCCCATCAGGCAACAATACTAGCGCTGATCCAATAACATATTCTGAGCAAGTAGTACATTAATAACTAAACATAAAAAGAGAAAAACCTCTTTTACCCATTCCGTTATTATTTCATATCTGCTACATTTTATTGATTTCATGTTCATTATAATAGGTATGATCTACTGAAATTTTTCGAAGAACATATTCCTAAGCCCAATACATTGTGGGTAGAATAGGACCATTTCCACAAATTATTTTGCTAGTTCCACAAGATCCCCTCTCCATTTACTATTTATGTGGAGGGGCCATATGGTATTAGCAATTCCCTACAGTTTTCTACTTTTCTCACTATATTTCTCTACCAATGGTTATTTGCCCAATGGTAGTAGCTCACTAGGTTTACCTGACAAAATGGATCCAGCAACACAAAAGAATATGGTAAAATAACCTGAATGGCTGAATCCAAAACATAAATTGCCATAATCTAGTAGAATTTTAATAGAAGTCATAGGTTAATCAGAGCATATTTGTTCAAGTACTTATTTATTTGGACAAGTATGAAAAGTAGCAGTATGTACTCTGTCTGAGAACACAAAAAGAGAAAGAAAGAACTGAGAAATAAAATATACATCTATACAACGAATGCGAAGAAATAAGAATCAATAAATTGTACCAGCCAGCAGATAAGCTCCAAAGAGGCACAAAATACTGAAATCAGAGCAATCATTGATGTAATTTATTTTGCATTCCTTATTTTTGGGTAGATGTATGTTTTATTAGATAGTGAACACCAAATCGTGTGAAAACGAAGTATCCGGATTTGGGGGTGTCACAGTTGGTATCAAAGCTATAGGTTATGAACCTTAGGTGGGGGGGAAAACCTTAAGTAGTAGCCTTATAGGAAGATCGAAAAGATAGTGGTGATAGGTGAAGATAATAAATTACCTTATGTTCTATGTGTTTCCATTCTAGTATTCGAAGAGTGTCGATATCATGTAATAATTAAACTTTAAAAATTTTCTTGTCAGGATGACGAATGTTGGAGAGTCCAGTAAGGCTAGGGAGGAGTTACCTCAGATGCCGAGGCACGAGGAGCCCCGAGACATCCATA
This sequence comes from Panax stipuleanatus, assembly GCA_020205555.1. NCBI lineage: Eukaryota > Viridiplantae > Streptophyta > Magnoliopsida > Apiales > Araliaceae > Panax > Panax stipuleanatus. The sequence continues at coordinate 119,054,273 of CM035116.1, read as the reverse complement.
TTGTCTGGGAGCAGTTGGTTCGGAGAGAGCCATCTCCATTGATCACCATAGCTGATCAGAAGCATGAGCCGACATCTGACTAAGATGATGAGGACGAGGATGAGTCAGAGGAGGAGGAGGATCCTGATGAGGAACTCCCACCACACTCTACTAGTGCTGAGATGTACGAGGAGGTCTATGACCGCAACGTGGAGCTACATGGCTGAGTCGGAGAGCTCGAAGTAACCATACAGCAGCACGACGAGACGATCGAAGAGCTGGATATTGAGGTTGGAAACGTGAAGTGGGATCTAATCCACGTGGAGAGTGAAAGAGATGACGCACTGGCTGAACAAGCAAAGCTAAAGAACAACATCCATGACGTGTCAGCAAAGCGAGCCAGAGCGGAGGAAACAAGCTTGAGGGCTACTCAACGAGCAGATCGAGCTGAAGACAAGGATGAAGCAAAGTGGGCCAAACTGAGGGAGATGAAATACGCTTTCCATACGACTATAGAGAAGGCCCAGGATCATGTCTTCTATTACCCAGCTAAGTTCCAATGTTTACCATGGTACATGGTGGATCGCAGAATAGCATACCGTGTGATGGAGGAAGAACGCAGAGAGGCTGTACGACGTCTTAACATGCCTAGATAGTAGAATTAATAAACTATGTTTTTCTCTATTTATAAATAAATGTAAATCCCATAATTTGAGATAATAATGGGATGAGGTGATAATGTAATCCTGTAACTTTTTTAGTTCAGGAAAGATGATGTAAATAGCAAGAATGTTATCTATTCTATGTTTTTAAAACTACGAATGAATGAATAAAGAAGTTTATTAACGTGCTATGTGTTCAAGTGTGGATTATTTAAATATTTTAAGTTGAACTTGAATATTTAATAAATGAGTAAAGGATCTAATAAGAATATTTCTTAACAGAAAATGACTCCTAGAAGAAGACCTATACGTCAAAACCTCGAGGGTTCGACGAACAACAACAACAACAATAACGATGGGATGAATCCCAATTCGGTTCAACAGTTAGTGAACCTGCTGATGGGAGCACTTGCGAATCAGCAGCAAGTGCAAGGTACGACGTTTAAGGAATTTAAGGCAGTAGGACCGCCAGAATTCCAAGGATCGATAAACCCGATAGATGCCCAAATGTGGGTAATGGAGATGGAGAAGGTCTTCGACATAGCTAGAGTTAGCGAGGACCAGAAGACGGCTTTTGCAACTTTTATGTTGAAGTCGGATGCTAGCTTTTAGTGGCAGGCCAATAAGACCAAAAAATGAGAAGGTGTTATAGCGTGAGATCATTTTAAAGAGATGTTCTTTGAAATTTTACTTCCTCGTTAGCTCGCAGGACCAGATGGAGGTCCAGTTTCTAGAGCTTAAATAGGGAGGGATGATGGCGTCGGAATACGCCACAAAGTTGAACGAGCTGGCCAGGTTCGCTACATACCAGGTCAGCACTAACGCTAGGAAGGCGAGGAGGTTTGAGCGGGGACTTAAGCATTGGCTCTAAAGCAAGGTCTCCATGTTTCAGCTGAATACGTTTGCAGCTATACTGGAAAAGGCTATCCTCGCTGAAGGAGGAAGCGACGTGGTAACCAAATTCAATCAAGACTAGAAGAAGAAAAGTGAGACGGAGAACAAGGCTAGTGGTAGCAGGGCTATCAACCAGAAAAGGAAGTGGAACGATAACACCTCTGTTGGGAGTCAACATGGAAATCAGCAAAAGAAGAAGAATTAAACATGTGTGACATGCGGGAAGAATCACACTGGAGTGTGCATGAAGGGGAGACGGGTGTGCTTCAACTGTGGTCAGGAAGGCCACATTGTACCGAATTGCCCGAACCCGAAGAAGGGAGCTTGCTACACATGTGGATCCAAGGATCACATGGCTTAAAGTTGCCCAAAGAAGCCAGCAAGAGGGTCAATAGGGAATGGAGGAAATGGCAGCGGTAGCACTCTGACTATCGCTGGACCACTGCAGGCCGTTTGACCCACTGCCCCGTTCATTTAACATGACGGTGCAAGATGTTGTGCAGTCAAAAGATGTGGTGTCAGGTATTATTTTGATCAATAATATAAATGCATATGTATTATTTGATTCGGGTGCTACTTGTTCATTCATATCGATGAATTTGCTTAGATCCTAGACTTACCTAAAGAGGAATTAGTTTATCCCTTGAACATAGAGATTATGAATAGGGAGGTTATTCCTGTTATGTTTGTTTACAAGAACTGTAGATTGGACATTAAGGGTCAGGAATTAAGGGTAGATTTGATTCCTATAAAACTTGGGAAATTCGATGTGATACTGGGTATAGATTGGTTGTTTAACCATGGGGCGATAATCGATTGTCAAAAGAAGTCGGTAAACCTTATGACTCCGTCAAAGTTAGTGTTCTATGGTAACAAATTGCCTAGACAAGCAAGTTGTCTGACGATCATGCAAGCCAAGAAACATTTGACACAAGGCTGTGTAGGATATCTAGCCTACATAGTAGATACTCGTAAGGAGAGCATGACGTTAGAAGAGATATCAGTGGTTAGGGAGTTTGTGGATGTATTTCCGAGCGATTTGTCAGGACTTCCGCCATATAGAGAGATAGAGTTCGTGATCGACTTAGCACCAGGAACCACTTCAATTTTGAAAGCTCCATACAGAATGGCTCCAGTCGAGATGAAGGAGTTGATGGTTCAACTACAAGAATTGCTGGACAAGAAGTATATTCAACCGAGCGTTTCACCGTAGGGAGCGCCAGTTTTATCCATGAAGAAGAAGGATGGATCAATGCGGCTATGCATTGATTATAGGGAGTTGAACAAAGTGAAGATCAAGAATAGGTATCCTTTACCTAGGATCGATGACTTGTTCGATCCACTGAACGGCGCTAGATACTTCTCAAAAATTGATTTGAGAAGTGGATTTCATCAGTTGAAGGTGAGACGAGAAGATATACCGAAGACGGCTTTTAGAACTCGGTATGGACATTACAAGTTCTTGGTGATGTCATTTGGTCTAACGAATGCCCCAGCTGCATTTATGGACCTAACGAATAGAGTGTTTAAGCCATTCTGAGATAAGTTCGTAATTGTGTTCATAGATGACTTCTTGGTTTATTCCAAGACTGAGGAGGAACACACTTAACATTTAAGGCTAACCTTAGAATCGCTGAGACTAGAGAAGCTATATGTTTAATTCTCGAAGTGCGAATGTTGGTTAGAACCTGTACAATTTCTTGGCCACGTGACTGACAAGGATGGGATTTCGGTAGATCCATCGAAGGTTGAAGCTGTGATGAATTGGGATCAGCCAAAGACGCCGTCTGAAGTGAGGAGTTTATTCCATGTGGTGATTGACCCCGGTGGTAGAGAATGGAGCCAAGCCTTCGCCTCATCTCTAAGCATGAATGGAAATAATCTCAATCTGATTGCATCGTCTGACACACCGTTGCACTTGAATGTATCGCAGATCTCTATGAAACTGATAATGTGCTCGTTTGGATCATCATTCGGAAGACCCCCTAACTGACAACTATTCTGTACCATCTGTATCGTTCCAGGCTTGATCTCAAAGTTATTAACATTAATCGGCGCCCTGGTAATGCTTATGAGAACCCAGAATTTCACATAATTTAATTTTTTTTGAATAATTTTTTATTATTATTTAATATTGATATTGATTATCAATATTGTGCTAAGTATCTGTGATACGAGTTTATCAAAGTGGTCAAACTGTGTATTGACTGAGAAATATGAGTACAATTTTTGTTTACCAGAGAATTGAAACCCTAACCCTAGTTATGGATAGGGATTCGGTAGAAAATACAGTTATAATAATTGTATTGATGAATATGTGAGTGTTTTTAACTTATTAAGTCAATTAGGGCTATTAAGTTAATATACTAGGAGAATATGTTATGACATATGTGAATTATGTATGTGATTGAAAACATGTGTATTATGTAAGGTGTATACAAATTATTTTGTATATACAGAGAATTAAGAATAAAGTTATGTGACCTAATATATAAATTAGGTATAGTAATTAAATAACCTCAGGTTATAGTATGGGAGAATATTAATATTATTGATATATGTGAATGTGTATATAGTAATAATAATGAATAATAGTCCAAGAGATAATTTATTCGATGGACTAATGTGGGTAAGTGAGATAAACAAGCTCAATAGTTTATTTAAGCATTAGACTTGTAGCTAATTGATTTAATATCAATTAAGTTGTTAAGCTAGCCCAATACTAGATTTAATTATCTAGTATACTATTAGCCCATAGCTAATTATGTATGGGAGCCCAAGTTATTTTAATTAGTAGCCCAAATGAATGAAAGGAATGGCCCAAATGTTTTAATTTGGAGCCCAAAACTTTAGCCCAATAGAAGAGGGGCATGTTGGACATTTAATAAAACTAATTAATGGGCCAAGACAAGGCACATAGCCGAAATTATTGGAGAGGAGGAGCATGTGATTAAATATTATGCTTAGATTTAGAAAGACATGATAAGATTTGGAAAGATATGATAAGATATGGGAAAATATGAAGATATCTTGGATAGATTTGTAAAGATATGGCAAGATATTGGGAAAAAGAGAGGCTATGTGGCCGGTCATGATGAGGAAGGAAAAGGAGAACAAGTTATGTGCTAATTTGTCAAAAAGTTAATTACTAACTCTACCAACTCTACCAACTCCAACAAGTGTCACACTTAGAAGCAAGCCACCACTATATTCATTCTTGCAAGCAAAAGCTAGTAAGAGAAAGAGAGAGAAATTCGGTGGGGAAGAAAAGGAAGAAGAGTAAGAATCCTACACACTTTAACAAATAATACATTTACTTCTTTTCATCTCTCTCACTTCCAAGTTCTTCTAGAAAAACAAAAGAAGGAAAGAGGGAGAAAGAAAGTGAGTTCGGCAGCCATAAGGGAGGTAGAGGGAGAGTATTTTGTGTACTCTAAGTTCATAAACAAACTTATGTAGAAGAAGAGAGAAGCATACAAGCAAAGGTATAACTTTAAACTAGTTCATGTAAATTGTGTTTGATTGTTCTAGATCAAAACATGGATCTGTGACACCCCCAAATCCGGGTACTTCGTTTCCATATGATTTGGTGTTCACTTTCTAACTATAGCAAACATCTACCCAATATATCTCAAAATAAATTACAACCTTTATTCAAATTAATAAAATCTCCCTTAAAACAAGGGTTACATTATTCTCAAAAATCAATCCCAGGGTTACTATAACCTTGACATAAACAATAAAGTGCGGAATAAAAATATGACATAAAAGTCTTATTACAATCATTTCAAAATAATTAAACAAGTCTTCACTTGTTCATCTTTCTCTTGCCTTTACTTGTAGACGGAGCATCAACGATATCAACCTTAACTGCAATTGTTATTTAATGCAAGAGTGAGCAAACAACAGCTCACTGGAGTTTAACAATAATAAATACATGAAAGAATATCTTTTGAAGAATCTGAACAACTTAGCTTGCTTCAATAATAAAGAATTGAATAATAATTCTTTATCAACATTAAAATTCAAATATAGAATTTATCTGAGGGTAATAAGACCTTTGAACTCTTGTCCTAGGTTATAAATATTTCTATTTACACCTTTAACAGTCAATAAGACTACGGACCTTAACTCGTACATAGGGGGATCAGCCCTTCGAACCATGTATTGTGCACAAACATCTAAACGCTATGCGTAGTAACCTCCCCTAATAATTAGGGTTGTTCAACTCAGTAATTTGAATTCAAGTCCGCACCAAAGAAAGTTTGCTTTGGATAAGCTTACAAGGGTAATTTAGAATTCACGTTCATCAACTAAGGATTAGTTGAATCGACTTTCAATAATTCATAAATAAAAGAATTATGAATTAACATATGCTTTAGAAGTAAACTTAAAACATTTAAAATAATAAATTGGATCTTACTTGAACAATAAGTTAAGATCTTTTCAATTAAATAAATAATTGTCCAATACAGAAATGCAAAGGACATTCTCAACAATGAATATATGAACTCAAGAAATTGTATAGAATTAACAAGTTTAGAGTTAGAAGACTTGCCTTAAGCGCAAACTACTTAACTCAACCACGTACTTAAACACTTCCTATACACATTCAATTATAATAATCTAAATCAGTTAACACATAACTAATTCACATAAGTGGTTAACCCTCATGGTTAACTCACTCTAATTAAATAAATAATAATAATCAACTATCACATAGTTAATTACATCACACACATACTCAAATAATTAAATTAATTAAGTATTTAGCTAAATTATAATTAAACAATTATAATTTAAACACTTAATCTAATTATAATTACTCAATTATAATTACCTCTTAAATTATCACCAATTCATAATTAATAATTAATTAAACTATATCATGCATTATAATTAAACAAATTATAATTAATCATGCAATTATAACTTAAAATCCATAACTAAACATGCATTTATTAAATTAGAATTATTTAAATTAGAATTTAAATTAACATCTAACTGACTAAAATAAATCAATTTCAATACATTATAATTTAACCATATTATAATTTAATATTTACTCTTAATTATAATTAATCAAATTATAATTAAGTAACTCATTTACAATAAAACATTTATAATCTAATTAAAATTTTCAAAATTTCTTTTATGTCCCAAATATGAATTTGTCACAATCATATAACAACATGTTATATCATTTAAACACATGTCCACTATCAAGGAATAATTAAACTAAGGTTTAAAATAAACTACACAAGAACTAAAGTCACTGCCCATGCACTGTGCACGGCGTAGCTGCGCAGCCAGTTGCCTTAAAACCGGCGCAGCTGCACAGGGAATGAATCAGGGAAGGGCAAGCGGCTCAGCTGTGCTGGTCCTGGCCTTGCTGCCGGCGCAGCTGCGCAGCAACGCGGCCAGACGCAGACAGTTTCGACCCTTTACTTCACTACTTCATCCCATAAGCCAACCAACGAAAATTTCAAGCAACATAGATATTGAAAATCATACATATACTATAACACATCTATATAACATGCATCTAAAACACAATAATCATCTAAACAACAGGAATCAAGAGTTTTAAAATTCAAATTTGGCTATTATCACAAAACTCATATTTCCTCTAAATAATTCACTGTAATAAAATTTTCTTACCAATTCAACTTATAAAACATGCATTATATTTGAAATTGAAGATAGCATCAAATAAATTCCTAATAAACATATTAACATATATCAATTTCATCAATTTCACTCTAAAATCAACCAAATACATGAAATTCCATATGAACTCATACTATTTATTTAAAACATGTTTCTGACAACTTTGATTTTTGAAAATCATTATGTCATACAATCAATACTAGTATAACATGAACAATATACATATATTCAATTCATGATTATACCACTTTCATGAAAACGTTTTTACAGAGAAGTTCCACAACATAAAACACATTATTAAAACTAAATTTAAAAGTTATACCCGTTGATTAGGCTTAGGAGAAGAAGATGATAGCTTAGCGAGAATTCTTTCAAAGTCTCTTTCTCTTTTCTTTCTCTTCTTCTTCCCTTCCTCTCCGTTCTTTTTCCTCTGCTCTTTTCTTTCTTTGTTTTTCTTAGTTTGTAAAACTAACGTAGTTGTTGTATATACAATATATATATATATATATATATATATATATATATAATACATATATTACATAAAATATGTAACTCCTAATAATAATTATATACACTAACGACTACTAATTACGTAAGTTACAAAAGTTGAATTTGAATAGCCATAAGGTCATGTTTGGCAAACTCTTTATTTAAAAATGGATTATTAGCTAAGGCCTTGTTTAGAAACTAAATTTAAAAACAAATGCAAAGCCTTGTTTATTTAAAATCATTTAAAATTCTTTTTCTTTTATTTTAACAAATCATTTTAACACATAATTTAAATGTCACATTTTAATCAATTAAATATTAAACAACTAATTTAATCAATTAAAATCTAACATCAATTAATCACATAAAATTGTCACATAATTATAATCACTCGCTAATTATAATTCATGTAACACTTCATCACATAATTCATCTAATTCAATTATCTCAATTAAATTAGAACTATAATATAAAATTAATATACATTAATTAAATAAATATTAAACATTCATTTAATTAATATATAACACTTAATTAAATCACTCCATAAATCACATAATTTATTTATTTAACTCCATAAATAATTCATATAAAATATTTATTTAACTCAATAAATATTTAAAATTATTATATAAAATCACAATCGTTACAATCTTCCCTCCTTAAAAGGATTCTGTCCCCAGAATCACACATAAAAAAAAATTCTCGTCTATCACATTCTTCCCCCCTTAAAAGGATTCTGTCCCCAGAATCAGTACATAAGGGTTACACAAAACTAAGCAAATAAATGCGGATAAGATTTCATCATAACATCTTTGAGTTCCCACGTAGCTTCTTCAGCACTATGGTTCCTCCAGATTACCTTAGCAGAAGGTATCACTTTATTCCTAAGTACTTGTTCCTTTCTATCAACTATTTGAACATGCACTTCTTCATATGTTAAGTCTTTATCAAATTGTAAAGGTTCATGTTCTATTACATGTTTATAATCATGCTTGTAAGGTCTTAACATAGAAATATGGAAGACATTATGTATATTCTCGAGCTCCGGAGGTAATGCAATCTCGTAAGCTACCTCGCCAACTTTTCGCAACACCTCAAAAGGTCCAATAAATCTGGGACTCATCTTTCCCTTCTTACCAAATCGAATCTTCCCCTTCCAGGGAGATATTTTTAGGAACACGAAACTTCCTAGTAAGAATTCTCGGTTTTGTCGATGAAGATCGGCATACTTCTTCTGTTTGTCTTGAGCAGTAACTAATCTCGTTCTGATCAGCTTCACAATTTTGGCGGTTTGTTGTACCAATTCTAGTCCCAACAATTGACGTTCACCGACTTCATCCCAGCACCAAGGAGTTCTGCATTTTCTGCCGTATAATGCTTCGTAAGGCGGCATGCCAATACTCGCATGATGACTATTGTTGTAGGCGAACTCCACCAACGGTAGATGATCCTCCCAGCTTCCTTTGAAGTCCAGCACACAAGCTCTCGGCATATCCTCAAGAGTCTGAATGGTTCTCTCGCTCTGTCCATCAGTCTGAGGATGATACAATGTACTCATTCGCAATTGCGTTCCTAGGCATTCTTTCAATCGCTTCCAGAAATTAGACGTAAAACGTGGATCTTTGTCGGACACAATTGACACCGGAACACCATATCTAGAAATAATTTCCTTCACGTATAGCTTCGCTAGCTTATCCAGGTTGTACTTAACCCTGATCGGCAGAAAGTGGGCTGACTTTGTCAGTCGATCCACTATAACCCATATCGCATCAAATCCCTTCTGAGTCGTTGGAAGACCTACCACAAAATCTATCGTAATGTGCTCCCACTTCCACTCTGGAATCTCTAACGGTTGTAGCAAACCACTCGGTCTCTGGTGTTCTGCTTTAACTTTCTGGCACGTAAAGCATTTCACAACGCATTCAGCAACATCCATCTTCATATTCGGCCACTAGAAATGATTCTTGAGATCCTGGTACAACTTCGTACTCCCGGGGTGAATAGAATATCTAGAACTATGACCTTCGCTCAGAATCTCCTCTTTGACCTCAGGTACTGGCGGTACCCAGATACTACCTTCAAACCGTAACAGACCTTCATTATCGATCTTGAACTTGAACTCTTCGTCATCGGTTATCCTTTTTTGAAGCTTCTCACATTCCTCATCATGGAGTTGTGCTTCTTTCACTTTGTCTACCAGCGTAGAACCAACAGTTACTTGAAACAATATCTCATCTGATTCCTTCAGAAACTTCACTTCCAATTCCAATCTAGCCATCTGTTCTATTAACTGATCCTGGTCAGTTAACATATTCAACTTCTCCCGATCTTTTCTGCTCAAAGCGTTAGCGACAATGTTAGCTTTACCCAGATGGTAAAGTATCTCGCAATCGTAGTCTTTAATCAGTTCCAACCATCTTCTTTGGCGCATGTTCAAATCCTTCTGGGTAAATATATACTTCAGACTCTTGTGATCTGTGTATATTTCACACTTTTCTCCATATAAGTAGTGCCTCCAAATCTTTAGGGAAAACACTACTGCCGCCAATTCTAGATCATGGGTTGGATACCCCTTCTCATAATCCTTTAGCTGACGTGACGCATAGGCAATGACTTTGCCACTCTGCATCAATACACAGCCTAATCCTTTATGTGAGGCATTGCTATATACTACGAAATTCCCCGAACTATCCGATAACGACAAAATAGGCGGAGTACTCAGCCTCTTCTTCAGCTCTTGAAAACTTTCCTCACATTTCTTCGTCCAAACAAATTTAACTATTTTACGAGTCAAATTCGTCAACGGAGTTGCGATTCTAGAAAAGTCTTTGATAAATCTACGGTAATAACCTGCTAATCCCAAGAAACTCCTCACTTTAGACGGCGTCTTCGGCTGATCCCAATTCATAACAGCTTCAACCTTAGACGGATCCACAGAAATACCATCCTTATAGATTACGTGGCCAAGAAATTGCACACGTTCCAATCAGAATTCGCATTTCAAGAATTTAGCCTAAAGTTTCTCTCGTCTCAGGGCTTTTAAGGTTAGTCGTAAGTGTTAAACATGTTCCTCCTCGGTCTTGGAATAAACCAGGATGTCATCTATGAACACTACCATGAACTTGTCCAGAAATGGCTTGAACACCCTGTTCATTAAGTCCATAAATGCAGCTGGGGCATTCGTGAGACCAAATGACATCACCAAGAACTCGTAATGACCATATCAAGTCCTAAAAGCCGTTTTAGGTATATCTTCCTTCCTCACCTTCAATTGATGATACCCGCTTCTTAAATTAATTTTCGAGAAGTACTTCGCACCCTTCAGTTGAGCAAACAAGTCATCGATCCAAGGTAAAGGATACCTATTCTTGATCGTAACTTTATTCAACTCCCTATAATCAATGCAAAGACGTATCGATCCATCCTTCTTCTTCACGAATAAAACAAGCGCTCCCCACGACGAAACGCTTGGTTGAATATACTTCTTGTCCAGTAATTCTTACAGTTGAACCATCAGTTCCTTCATCTCGACTGGACCCATTCTGTACGGAGCCTTCGAAATCAGAGCAGTTCCCGGCGCTAGATCGATCACGAACTCTATCTCCCTATCTGGCGGAAGTCCTGGCAAATCGCTCGGAAAAACGTCCACAAACTCCTTAACTACCGATATCTCCTCCACCTTCGGGCTTTCCTTACGCGTATCTACTATGTAGGCTAGATATCCTACACAGCCTTGCGTCAGAAGTTTCTTGGCTTGCATAACCGTCAGACAACTCATTTGCCTAGGCGATTTGCTACCATAGAACACTAACTTCGACGGAGTCGTAAGGTTTACCGACTTCTTCTGACAGTCGATTATCGCCCCATGGTTGAACAACCAGTCCATACCCATTATAACATCGAATTACCCAAGTTTAATCGGAATCAAATCTACTCTAAGCTCCTGACCCTTAATGTCCAATCTACAGTTCTTATAAACGCTCCTAACAGGAATAACTTCCCTATTTGCAATCTCTATGTTCAAAGGTCTACAGGTAAGTCTAGGGTTTTAGAAAAATCATCAGATATGAATGAACAAGTAGCACCCGAATCAAATCATACATATGCATTTATACTATTGACCAGAATAATACCTGACACCATGTCTTTTGATTGCACAGCATCCTGCACCGTCATATTGAATGTTCGTGCAGTGGGTCTAACAGCTTGCAATGGTGCAGCGATAGTAACGGTACTGCCGCTTCCATTCCCTCCGCTCCCTGTTGACCCTGCCGTCAGCTTCTTCGGGCAATTGCGAGCCATGTGATCCTTGGATCCACATGTAAAGCAATCTCCCTTCTTCGTGTTTGGGAAATTAGGCGTGATGTGGCCTTCCTGACCACAGTTGAAGCACACCCGCTTCCCCTTCATGCACACGCCAGTGTGATTCTTACCACATGTAGCACATGCTTCGAACTTCCTCTTCTGTTAGCTTCCTTGCTGACTCCGAGCAGAGGTGTTGTCATTCCATTTCCTCTTCTGGTTCACAGCGCTGCTACCCCTAGTCTTGGTTTCTACCTCATTCTTCTTCTTCTTCTTATCTTGATTGAACTTCGTCACCGCTTCGCTTCCTCCTTCAGCGAGTATGGCTTTCTCCAGCATAGCTGCAAATGTGTTTAGCTGGAACATAGAAACCTTGCAGTAGAGCCAGGGCTTCAGTCCCCGCTCAAACCTTCTCGCTTTCCTAGTGTCAGTGCTGACCTGGTATGTAGCGAACCTGGCCAACTCGTTAAACTTAGTGGCATACTCGGACACCGTCATCCCTCCCTACTTAAGCTCTAGGAACTGGACCTCCATCTGGTCTTGGGAACTCACTGGGAAGTACATTTCGTAGAACATTTCCTTGAAACGTTCCCACGTTATGACTCTCTCTCCCTCCCGGGTCTTATTAGCCTGCCACCAGAAGCTAGCATCCGACTTCAACATGAAAGTCGCGAATGCTGTCTTTTGGTCTTCACCTACTCTGGCTACGTTGAATACCTTATCCATTTCCATAACCCACGTCTGAGCCTCAATAGGGTTGGTCGATCCTTTGAACTCAGGCGGTCCTACTGCCATGAATTCCTTGAACGTAGAACACATAGAACGTCAATAAACTTCTTTTATTCATTAGTCGTAGTTTAAAAATATCAATCAGATAGCATTTCTGCCACTTACATCATCCTTCCTGAAATGGAAAAATTGCAGGATTACATTATTAACTTATCCCATTCTTATCTCAAATTATGGGATTTACTTTATTTACTACAAAAAGCAACACATAAACAAAAGCTCTACTACTACTGCTACTGTTACTACTACTACTGCTACTGCTACTGCTACTGCTGCTACTGCTACTGCTACTGCCTAGGCATATTAATACGTCGCACAGCCTCTCTGCATTCCTCTTCCATTACCCAAAACGTCGTTCTTCGGTCCACCGCATACCACGGTAAACCTTGGAACTAAGCTGGGTAATAGAAAACACGGTCCTGAGCTCTTTCTATAGCTGTATGAAAAGCATATTCTGTTTCCCTCAGCTTGGCCCTCTTGGCTTCAGCCTCACCTTCAGCTCGATCGGCTCGTTGATTAGCTCTCAAGCTTGACTCTTCAGCTCTGGCACGCTTCCTCGACTCCTCCTAAATGTCTTGCTTCAGCTTTGCCAGTTCAAATCGAGCAGCATCTCTATCAACCTCCATATGTATCAGGTTCCACTGTGCATCTCCTAGGTCACTTGCCATTTCCTCGATCGTCTCGTCTCGCTGCTAAATGGTTTCTTCGAGCTCTCAGACTCAACCATGAAGCTCCACGTTGCTATCGTAGACTGCCTCGTACATCTCAGAACTAGTAGAGTGAGGTGGGAATTCCTCTTCTGGATCCTCTTCCTCCTCCTCCTCCTCTTCAGACTCGTCCTCGTCCTATTCTTCTAGAATTGGTGTTAGCCCACGCTCCCGACCAGCTACGGTGATCACTGGAGATGGCTCTCTCCTAACCAGCTGCTCCCAGACAATATGTATGTCATGGGGCTCCTCCTCTCTAGGTATCTGAGGTACATCCTCTCTAGCCTGACTAGGTTCTACAACGTTCGACATCCTGACAAAAGAATTTTAAAGTTCATTATTACATGACATCGAATCGACACTCTTCGAATACTAAAATGTTAACACATAGCACATAAGGTAGTTTATTATCTTTTACCTATCATATCTATCTTTTCAATCTTACCATAAGGCTACTACCTAAGGTTTTTTCCCACCTAAGGTTTCATAACCTACAGCTTTAATACCAACCTGTGACACCCCCAAATCTGGGTACTTCGTTTCCACATGATTTGGTGTTTACTTTCTAATTATAGCAAACATCTACCCAATATATCTCAAAATAAATTACAACGTTTATTCAAATTAATAAAAATCTCCCTTAAAACAAGGGTTACATTATTCTCAAAAATCAATCCCAGGGTTATTCTAACCTTGACATAAACAATAAAGTGCGAAATAAAAACATGACATAAAAGTCTTATTACAATCATTTCAAAATAATTAAACAAGTCTTCACTTGTTCATCTTTCCATTGCCTTTACTTGTTGATGGGGCATCAACGTTATCAACCTTAACTGCAATTGTTATTTAATGCAAGAGTGAGCAAACAACAGCTCACTGGAGTTTAACAATAATAAATACATGAAAGAATATCTTTTGAAGAATCTGAACAACTTAGCTTGCTTCAATAATAAAGAATTGAATAATAATTCCCTATCAACATTAAAATTCGAATATAGAATTTATATGAGGGTCATAAGACCTTTGAACTCTTGTCCTAGGTTATAAATATTTCTATTTAAACCTTTAACAGTCAATAAGACTATGGACCTTAACTCGTACTTAGGGGGATCAGCCCTTCATGCCATGTATTGTGCACAAACATCTTAACGCTATGCGTAGTAACCTCCCCTAATAATTAGGGTTGTTCAACTCAGTAATTTGAATTCAAATCCGCACCAAAGAAAGTTTGGTTTGGATAAGCTTACAAGGGTAATTTAGAATTCACGTTCATCAACTAAGGATTAGTTGAATCGACTTTTAATAATTCATAAATAAAAGAATTATGAATTAACATATGCTTTAGAAGTAAACTTAAAGCATTTAAAATAATAAACTGGATCTTACTTGAACAATAAGTTAAGATCTTTTCAATTAAATAAACAATTGTCCAATACAGAAATGCAAAGGACATTCTCAACAATGAATATATGAACTCAAGAAATTGTATAGAATTAACAAGTTTAGGGTTAGAAGACTTGCCTTAAGCGCAAGCTACTTAACTCAACCACGTACTTAAACACTTCCTATACACATTCAATTATAATAATCTAAATCAGTTAACACATAACTAATTCACATAAGTGGTTAACCCTCATGGTTAACTCACTCTAATTAAATAAATAATAATAATCAACTATCACATAGTTAATTAGATCACACACATACTCACATAATTAAATTAATTATATATTTAGCTAAATTATAATTAAACAATTATAATTTAAACACTTAATCTAATTATAATTATTCAATTATAATTACCTCTTAAATTATCACCAATTCATAATTAATAATTAATTAAACTATATCATACATTATAATTACACAAATTATAATTAATCATGCAATTATAACTTAAAATCCATAACTAAACATTCATTTATTAAATTACAATTATTTAAATTATAATTTAAATTAACATCTAATTGACTAAAATAAATCAATTTCTATACATTATAATTTAACCATATTATAATTTAATATTTACTCTTAATTATAATTAATCAAATTATAATTAAGTAACTTATTTACAATAAAACATTTATAATCTAATTAAAGTTTTTAAAATTTCTTTTATTTCCCAAATATGAATTTATCACAATCATATAACAACATGTTATATCATTTAAACATATGTCCACTATCAAGGAATAATTAAACTAAAGCTTTAAAATAAACTGCACAAGAACTAAAGTCACTGCCCAAGCACTGTGCACGGCGCAGCTGCCTTAAAACTGGCGCAGCTGCGCAGGGAATGAATCAGGGAAGGGCAAGCGGCGCAGCTGCGCTGCTCCTGGCCTTGCTGCCAGATGCAGACAGTTTCGACCCTCTACTTCACTACTTCATCCCATAAGCCAACCAACGAAAATTTCAAGCAACATAAACATTGAAAATCATACATATATTATAGCACATCTACATAACATGCTTCTAAAACACAATAATCATCTAAACCACAGGAATCAAGAGTTTTAAAATTCAAATTTGGCTATTATCACAAAACTCATATTTCCTCAAAATAATTAATTGTAATAAAATTTTCTTACCAATTCAACTTATAAAACATGCATTATATTTGAAATTGAAGATAGCATCAATAAATTCCTAATAAACATATTAACATATATCAATTTCACTCTAAAATCAACCAAATACATGAAATTCCATATGAACTCATACTATTCATTTAAAACATGTTTCTGACAACTTTGATTTCTGGAAATCATTATGGCATACAATCACTATTAGTATAACATGAACAAAATACATATATTCAATTCATGATTATACCACTTTCATGAAAACGTTTTTACAGAGAAGTTCCACAACATAAAACACATTATTAAAACTAAATTTAGAAGTTATACCCGTTGATTAGGCTTAGGAGAAGAAGATGATGGCTTAGCGAGAATTCTTTCAAAGTCTCTTTCTCCTTTCTTTCTCTTCTTCTTCCCTTCTTCTTTGTTCTTTTTCCTCTGCTCTTTTCTTTCTTTGTTTTTCTTAGTTTGTAAAACTAACATAGTTGTAGTATATAAAATATATATATATATAATACATATATTACATAAAACATGTAACTCCTAATAATAATTATATACACTAACTACTACTAATTACGTAAGTTACAAAAATTAAATTTGAATAGCCATAACGTCATGTTTAGCAAACTCTTTATTTAAAAACGGATTATTAGCTAAGGCCTTGTTTGGAAACTAGATTTAAAAACAAATGCAAAGTCTTGTTTATTTAAAATCATTTAAAATACTTTTTCTTTTATTTTAACAAATCATTTTAACACATATTTTAAATGTCACATTTTAATCAATTAAATATTAAACAACTAATTTAATCAATTAAAATCTAACATCACTTAATCACATAAAATTGCCACATAATTATAATCACTTGCTAATTATAATTCATGTAACACTTCATCACATAATTCATCTAATTTAATTATCTCAATTAAATTAGAACTATAATATAAAATTAATATACATTAATTAAATAAATATTAAACATTCATTTAATTAATATATAACACTTAATTAAATCACTCCATAAATCACATAATTTATTTATTTAACTCCTTAAATAATTCACATAAAATATTTATTTAACTCAATAAATATTTAAAATTATTATATAAAATCACAATCGTTACAGGATCTATGATTCAAAACTTCAAAACATTAAATCTAGATGTTTTTAAGTGTTATATGTTTGGATCTATCACTTTTAAGTATTAAAAATTGGATCAAAAGCAAGAATAATAAAACTATGTTTCAAAAGGTTGAAAACCTTGATTTTCTTAGCATAAATTATGTTTTGTTTGTGTTTGGTGGGTTTTGATGTAATAGATTATGGATCATGGTAGATCCATGAGTTTATGATATATGAGTATGTATAATGATGGTTTATGATGGCTAAAGTTTGATTTATCAAAAGATCATGAAAGATTTCTTAGAAAACACAAAGTTAAAAAAAATAGATTTTTGAGAAAACGCAACGGAAAATGGAAACGACCATATCTCTCATTCTACTTTGAATTTTTGAGTGTGGTCAATTTTTGAACTTAGATCTATAAGCCTTCTAACTTTTTCAAGTGGAATCACTGAAAAAGAAGTTGTAGATTTTCGTGTGGACAGATTTTAGCAAAATAGAAAAAATCTTAAAAATGACAAAAGTAGGCTGTCCAAAATTTTGAAGGACAGTTTTGTCCACTTAAATTATGTAATAAATTCCGGCCTTTTGGGAAATGAAAATATATGGAATGAAATATCTTGTGTCCAAAAATGAGCTCATTTCGACTTAGATTGAGCAAGTTATGACCATTTTAATTTTTGAGATTTCCCGACAAAAAATGCTATAATCGGAGTTGTATAACTCCGATGGCCGTGAAATTTAAACTGGAGACTCAAGATAACATATGTAAGATCCCGCCAAGAGTTGGGAATTTTTAGAGTTAAGCATGAGGTAGTTATGTTTTTAAAGAATTAACTAGAAATGGATTTTTAGAAAATACTTAAGGAAATTAAAAAATTCCTGAAAAATTATTTTTGTGTATGAAATACATGCATATATGTGTGGACAAAAGGTAAAAAAATAATAAGATGATTAGAAAAAAAAGAGAATCCAGCTTGCTGGATTGGCCATCAGGTTGCTGAATTGCAATCTGGTTTGCTGGATTGGCCATCAGGTTGCTGGATTGCAATCTGGTTTGCTGAATTGACCATCAAGTTGCTGAAATGAAAATTGAAATGAAATATGACTTATCTAAAATAATATTGAAGCTTTGAGATCGAGTTAATTAACAATAAATGTGTTAATTGTCGGATAGGGTGACCAGAACACCGAATTGAGACCGAAGTCCAACCAGACCGAAATAGTTAGACTTGATAAGTGTTTATACAGGTTATAAACACTGATGTGACTACGTGATGATATGTCTAGGAGATATATTAACTGTAAATTACAGTGCTATGTGTTGTGATTTATTGTGCTAATTGTGAGACTGATATTGTTAATTATAGGTCTTTCAAACGCAGATAGAATATATTATGTAGCAGTAATTAACGAAGAAGGCAAGTTTTCTTAACTTAATCTCAAGTTATTACTTTTCAAATATAGTGGTGGTTAATTATTATTGATTATACCACGTCTGAGAATTATTGTTGATTATTCGTAGTTAGTGCATGTTTATTAATTCAATTTGAATTATTGATTTTGAGAATATACTTGGGGAATAATTGTTGTTGGATATTCACATTCGTAGAAGTTATTATTGATTGCAAATAGTACAGTTAATTTTTGTCTATTATTGAATCGTGTTGAGATATGTCGTAGCTAATTGTTTTGGCTAGACGAACAATTGTTGAAACATGATAGGTTCGAGAAGTGAACTCAATTATTATTGACAGGTCAATGCCAATTATTCTGGCTAGATCGAGAAAGCGATTAGATATTGAAATCATTGTATTTCGTTGTTGTGATTCGAATTCTGGTTATAGGACTGAGAAGAACAACCTTTTTATAAAAAGGGACTTTGTGGTCGTATATTCAGCCGTTGCGCGCGTGTAAGTATTATGCATAATATGGGGTATAATGAAGCTGATCACTTTATATACTTGCAGAGGGGTATGATTTAATCTTTATGGTTATCTGATAAACTTGGGTACTTCAAAGTAAAACCTTTGATAGTTACTCGAGAAGAGAAGTTCAAAGATCTTGTGTGATCGCTCAGTATAAACTCCGAAAAATATTTTCATTTTGTTATTCAATCGAATATCGTAGAAACTTTGAAAGCGTTGTACTCTTTCACTATCGAATTATTATTTTGCATAGGATGCGAGAAGACTTGTTATTGATTAACGATTTGTTCATCTATTTCATAGTTCTTCGAACTTTGGTGTTATTCTATCGAATTGATAGTCTTGTATTCTTGATTCTTATACTTTATTGTATGATTTAACTTGCGGAGCAAATTTGTTGCTCACCCTTGCTTAAATATAATATTTCAGCTAGGAACGAAGTAGCCGGAGGGGCAGAGAAAGACAAAGGCAAAGGTGTATTGCTGGAGTAGTTATAATGAACATATTTATTATGTTGTTTTGTATAACCCTTTTTGTATATCTAAGGGTATATTTGTTATGTTAAGATTAGACAACCTGGGACAATGTATTATAAATATCAATTAATGATATGTATATTTCTATTCATATATAAATGGGTAGTTAGATGATATTTAAATGTTGGATCATGAGCACCAAACTCGGGGGTCAGGTAACCTGGATTTGGGGGCGTCACAATGCTTGACTGAATTTCTGAAATCTGAGGTGTAGCATAATCCCGCAGTGCTTTCTGTTCTGGTTCAGCCATATTTTCGTTGGGTGTTTCAAGTTCTTCTCAAGTTTTCTGTATCTACTTGCTCAACAGCTGAAACTGCTTGTCGATGTCTTCCTCGTAAGGCAACAACTCTGGCTCCTGTGATCGAGTTTGCATGAACTACTCCAGCGTACCTGAAATATTCAATCAAAGAAAAAAAAGAATAAAAATTATATATATGTTTAACTAAAAATGATCTAATTAAATTGATATTGTAAGTAATAAACGCAATTACTGTCCCCGGGTAAAATCTATACGCGCTACACGCAAATGTACGTGGTCAACAAGTAATACAATGATAAGATCAAGTATCGTACCCACAAAGACAATAATTCCAGTTTATTCAAACAAGTACATTTTTTATATTATTTCAGCTTTATTAAACTAATGATTAAATGATGATTTTTCTAATAAACTACTACTTAGACCAAAATTAACACTAACTCGGGATTTTAACAAGTTTTGGAGAATTAAACCTACAACTTCACTTATTATTTTACTTTGGATAATATACTTTCCTTCAGTTATATCAATTATTCCATATTATTAACCAAGAACACAAAAGTAGATATGACTGTGATGCCCCCAAAATAGGTTAACACAACCCATTCTGAGTCGCCAAATACATGGTATAGAATCTGAATACGAATCTTCTTATAACAAACGGTCTTGCAAAATACGACAACACAAGCTGTGAGCTTCAATGCTGATCGTATATAATACGAAAATATAAACACTCAAATAAGTCCTCATTACAATTATTATAACACTATTTTATAAAATAGTGAGGACTTCTACTGCTCTAACTCGGACCATCACTCCATTCCCCGACTAGTCCCCGCGATATTCTCATTTCCTGAAGAGAACAATGGAAGAAAAGAGTGAGCTCAACTAGCCCAGTAAAGAATATTATGACTAAGATAATGAAGAATAAATTATCGTTAGTCTTCAAGAAACCAGATAAAATATGATGGACAACAAGTTTTAGATCAACAACTGCAGCGGAAATAACAATTCATTAGAAGAGTTAAGTAGAGAGTGATGTCTACTATCTTCTATGATATAAAAGTCCATCATCTATATTTTATCCTTGTAACACTAATCAATAATATTTTCAATCAACGAATTATCCATGCACTACGGGCCAAGGATATTTGTTTGTATCAACAGTGGTTATGATCATGTCAAACACCTGTCCATCTTTACACTACAGGCCAAAGATATTCATAAATCAATAGCTCATCTTCGCACTACGGGCCAAAGATATTCATAAATTAACAGCTCATCTTTGCACTACGGGCCAAAGATATTCATAATTTAATAGCTCATCTTTGCACTACAGGCCAAAGATAACTTTCATCACAATATAGGACGGAGGATGATGAAACATGATATAAAGAAAAAATCCTGTGAGATAAAGGACAAATATTAGAGAATTTATCCAGAGTTCAAAATGAAGATCAAAATATGAATCCAATCAAAGATAATTTGGACAAAAAAAAATAAATGAATATATTTTTTTGTGAATAGTACCCTATGAATAGTATCCCGTGAATAGTACCTCATGAATAGTACCCGAATGAATAGTACCCCGACATAAAAAGATAAAAAAATTCATAAGAAAGTTCAGACCAATATTCTAGTAAAATGATATTAGATGAAGCGCAAAACTCAAGGAATTCTGATCATTTCAGGAATTATAGAAGCAATACTTACCGTAGTAAGTTTAAATTTAGGAATATGAAATAAAATATTATTACTTTCATAATATGGAATATGAAAGAAAATAATATTCTTTATGAATGTTGAAAGAAAATAACATCATTTACTAGAAAAATAATATCCTTTACCTTAGTAGAATATTAGATCTGACTGAAAATTGGATATTATGTTGCGAAAATCTTGCACTGTTATCCACATTCAAACTATCCTGATACACACAAGAAATACGCTCAATATTATAAAGAGAAAATTTTCTGATTCTGGTGTGATTTTCATTTCTAACTAAGCACCCTATTTATAGGAAAGTGCCAGAACACCAATTCTGACTAAATGCACCTACGGAGCACACCCTCTTAGAAAACTCCAACACACCCAAAATGACTTCAAAACAAGCCTCCACCAATTCCCACATGTTTATATGATATATATACATATATATATATATATATATATATATATATATATATTAAAATATTTATAAATATTAAAAGAATTCCACTTCCATTTTTTTTTCTCTTCCACCTCATTTTATTTTTATACCATGAATTTATTATAATTATATTACCATTCAAATTATAAAATTATACAATTATATTATCACATTATACTATTATAATATAGTATTATAATAATATATTTGAATAAATATTTTATCGGAGAAGATAAATTGTCAACTTTCAACAAATGTCTCATACCAAAATTTCATCTATTTATATCAAAATTGAACAAATATTTACTTATCATATTTATCAACAATTTTTATTTTATTCATCAATTATTATTCATAATTAATATTATGGAATTACAATATTGACAACCAGATCGTTCCCAAGAAAGAGGGGGCTTTCCGATAAGAATTTCTCCTCATTGGCGCGCAATTATATAACCTAACCCCTTTCCTCGACAGAACTTTCTAGACATCGTCAATAATACTATCTAATAATATTATTCAAATAATATGAATTATTAATTTAATAATGTGAAATACTGTGCAGTGATTATTGTGATAATTGTTGAATCAATAATATAAAATATCAATGTAGTAATTATTGAATCAATAATATAAAATATTATACAATTATAAATGTAGCAATTATAGAATTAATAATATAAAATATTGAACAATAATTACTGTAATAATTATTGAATTAGTGACTTCTTACGTAAGAACTAATAATTTGAAATACTGTGCAATATCGTGTGCTACTGTGTAACAACGCGTATTACTGTATTTTTATCATCGGATATTTCAACAGTTTAACGATAATAGTTTTACCGTTATTTTTATAAAAAAATTACTTTTGTCGCTTTCTATAACCGACATTCATTCCGTTGTTGGGTCCACCAATGACTGCGCCGTCGTACGAATATTCTCCGACAAAAAGAATATTTCTCGACCAAACGAATATTCCCTGACACAATAAATATTTTAAGACAACTTGCTTATTTTGAAAAATTTGCACATCTCACCCATAACTTATCACATTTATCAAATCAACACCTTATTATTTCAAAATAATATATAAAGAAAATTAAATCTTTATTCATAAAAGTTGGGGTCTTACAACCTCCCCTCCTTATGAAATTTCGTCCTCGAAATTGACTTACGTACCTGGTATGTTGAAGAGGTGAGGATACCTTGCTTTCATTTCCGATTCTAACTCCCAGGTTATTTTCTCAATATCATGGTTTTTCCATAAAACTTTGACTTGAGGTATAACCTTTGAGCGTAGAACATGTTCTTTCTTATCCAAGATCTTGACAGGTATCTCCTCATACGTTAAATCTTCGGCTATCTCGTCTGGTTCTAATTCAATAATGTGGTTTGGGTCTTTCATATATTTACGTATCATGGATATGTGAAAACGTTATGAACACGATTAGCTTGGAGGTAAAGCGATTCTATATGCCACAGTTCCTACACGGTCAAGGATTTTAAATGGACCAATAAATCGTGGGTTGAGCTTTCGTCACTTTCGAATCTCATAACTCCTTTTCATGAAGCAACACGTAACAATACATGATCTCTGACATTAAACTCCACGTCCCTTCGATGAAGATCATCATAACTCTTTTGTCGATCTTGTGTTGTTTGTATCCGTTGTCAGATCATTTGAATCTTTTTCGTAGTTATATGTCCTAACTCCGGTCCCAACAATGTTACTTCACCCACCTCATCCCAGCACACTGGAGAAGGACATTTTCGTCCATCCAATGCCTCAAATGGAGTCATCCTATACTTGCTTGATAACTGTTGTTGTAGGAGAATTCCACCAATGGTTAGTATTTATTCCAACTTCCTTTGAAATCTAGAACACAGAATCTCATTAGATCTTCAAGAGTTTGAATAGTCCTTTCCGATTGCCCGTCCGTTTGAGGATGATATTCAGAACTAAATCGTAAATCGATGCCCATAGCTTTCTGCAAGCTGACCCAAAATTGTGAACTGAATCTTGGGTCTCGATCCGAAACTATGGATACTAGCATACCATGCAGTCTTACAATCTTATTTATGTACATACGAGCAAGTCGTTCAAGTGAATAAGTCTCTCGTATTGGCAAGAAATGAGCAGACTTGGTTAATCTATCGACAATAACCCAAATTGTATCTATGCCTTGAGAAACCTTAGGAAGACCCGTAACGAAATCCATGTTGATGTGTTCCCACTTCCATTTTGGAATTTCAAGTGGTTGTAATGGACCTTTTGGCACTTGATGCTCCGCCTTGACACGTTGACAATTTAAACACCTCGAGATAAACTCCGCAATCTCTCTCTTCATATTGCCCCACCAAAATGTATGTCAAAGATCACAATACATTTTGGTACTTCCAGGGTGGATTGCAAACGGTGTGTTGTGTGCCTTCATCATAATTCTATACTTTAAATCAGAATCGTCAGGAACACAAAGTCTGGAGTTGACTCGAAGTATTCCTTCTTCATCAATCCTTGCTTCTGGAATAACACCTTCTTGCACCTTCTTCCTCATATTCATCAGCTCCGGGTCTGTAGCTTGAGCAGGTTAACTTTATCAATCAAAGCTGGTTCTACGCGTATACTTGATATCATCGCATGGGACCCCGGAGTCTTGAACTCTATCTCCATCTTTTGTAAATCACACAAAATAGGCCTTGAAAGCATCGCATTCATTCCCGCATATGATCTTCTACTCAACGCGTCAGCAACCACGTTCACTTTTCCAGGATGGTATTGGATGGTATAATCGAAATCTTTCAACAGCTCAAGCCAACGTCGTTGCCGCATGTTGAGTTCCTTCTGGGTGAAGAAATACTTGAGGCTCTTATGATCCGTATAGATCTCCATTTTCTCCCCATACAGGTAGTGTCTCCAGATCTTCAACGCAAAAATGACAGCTGCCAACTCTAGGTCATGAGTAGGATAATACCTCTCATTTTCATTGAGTTGTCGCGAGGCATAGGCTATGACTTTCCCATGTTGCATGAGAACACATCCTAACCCTTTTTCCTGTAGCATCGCTGTAGATGACAAATCCGTTCGAACCAGATGGTATTGTCAGAACAGGTGCTGAAATGAGGGTCCTCTTGAGTTCCTGGAAACTCTTATTACATTCTTCATTCCATCCGAATTTTGTATCTTTTCGAGTCAGCTGAGTTGATGGAGTAGCGATTCGAGAAAATCCTTCCACGAATCTCCGATAATAACCAGCTAAGCCCAGAAAGCTATATATTTTGGTTACTGACTTAGGTTGCTCCCAACTTTGTATTGCTTCAATCTTCGTTGGGTCAACTGATATTCCATGTTTCGATACCACGTGCCCAAGGAATGCTACCTTAAGCCAGAACTCGCATTTCTTAAACTTGGCATATAGCTTGTTTTCACTAAGCTTTTGAAGTATCAGCCTCAAGTGTTGTTCATGATCTTCACGGCTTTTGGAGTAAATGAGGATGTCATCAATAAAGACAACGACAAAATGATCCAAATATTCCTTGAATACACGGTTCATCATATCCATTAGAGCAACAGGAGCATTAGTCAATCCAAAAGACATGACTAAGAATTCATAATGCTCGTATCGAGTTCTGAAGGCAGTCTTTGGAATGTCATCAGTTTTAATCTTTAACTGATGATATCCAAAATGAAGATCGATCTTTGAGAAGAATTGCGCACCTTGCAATTAGTCGAACAAGTCATCAATGCGAGGCAACGGATACCTATTCTTGATGGTGACATGGTTCAACTCCCTATAGTCAATACAAAGTCGCATACTCCCGTCTTTCTTCTTTACGAATACAACAGGAGCACCCCAAGGCGATGTACTAGGACAAATGAAACCAATGTCTAACAACTCCTGTAGTTGGACCTTTAACTCCTGAAGTTCAATAGGAGCCATTCGATATGGGGTTTCAGAAATGAGTTTTGTACCGGGTTTAAGGTCAATAAAGAATTCAACTTCACGTTCTAGTGGTAGACCAGGAAGTTCTTTGGAAAATACATCAGGAAATTTATTAACAATAGAAATATCATTCAAATCTGACGTATTCTTGTTTAAATCGGTGACATGGGCTAAGAAATCTTGACATCCGTTTTTTAATAAATGAATAGCTTTATGACTTGAAATGACATTGATTGATTTTAGCGGTTTGGTTGTTTAAACTAGCATAACAGGTTGGTTAGGAATATAAAAACTAACAACCTTACGAAAATAATCAATTTTGGCATGGTAAGAGGTTAACCAGTCGATTCCTAAAATCACATCAAATGCAAGTATTTTCAAAGAGATAAGATCAACAGGTAATATGAGTGTGCCAATTTGAATCAAACAAGATTTGTAAACTATGGATGTAACGAAGGTTTCTTCTAATGGAGTTTTAACAGATAAATTAATGTCTAATTTCTCAGGGGTCAAGTTCAATCGTTAAGCACAAGTAGGTGAAATAAAAGAATAGGTAGAATCGGTATCTAATAAGGTATAGACTTTGCAAGAGTTTCTGATTAGCTTACCCGTGATAACTTCATTCTGGTTCATTGCTTTTTGGGTAGTCACGACAAAAGCTCTTCCTTGGACCACCGACTTTGACTTGTCTGGGACAGCCTTTGGAGTCACCATCCCCGCTGGACTTAGTTTCGCTACAGGACACACTCGAGCTATGTGACCTTCCTTTCCATAGTTATAGCACACCTTGGATTGCTGTGTGTAGTTTGGACTGATGTGTCACTCTTGTCCGCATTTATAACATACGACCAGTGGTCGTTCTCCTCCCCTAGAAACGGTTATTGATGGTGGTGCCGACGTCTTCATGTTGTCATTGTTGTACCTTCTCTTTTTGAAATCTCTCCCCGACTCACTTCTTCTATTATCATGTCCATGATTACCACCGGAGTGGTTACCGCTTCTGGCATGATAATTTCTTTCACGCTGATTATCATTATTTCTATGACTGTTGCCACCGGTACGACCCTAATTGTTGTCCCTTGGTTGAACAGACTCATTATCTCGTTCTAATAATTAAGCCCTGTTCACAACATCTGAATGTAAAGAAATTTGTGAGAAATGAGGTATTGAAGAATTTTAGGTTTCAAACCTCTCAGAAACATCCGTGTCATACGTTCCTCATTATCCACTAATTGAGATGCAAACCGAGATAACTCCGCAAACTTAGCCTCGTATTGGGATACCGTCATGTTATTCTGTTCCAGTTTGATGAACTCTACCTCCTTCATATGACGAATACTTTCTGGAAAGTACTTGTCATTGAATAATTTCTGGAACTCCTCCTAAGACATCTTGAGTGCGGAAGGCTGAGTACGCTTCACAAATTTCCACCAGTAATCTGCCTCTCCACGGAATATAAAAAAGGCGAATGGAACCTTTTGCTCCTCAGTGCATCCGAAGACATCAAATATCTTGGTGATTTGCTTAACCCAAGTTTCTGCCTTGATTGGATCTGGTTTTCCCAAAAACTCTGGTGGTCCCAACTCTTTAAATTGTTTATCAGTGATTGTGACACCCCCGAATCCGGGTCCTCTGACCCCGGTCCGGTTGCCACGATACAATACTAACATCCACCTTTAACAACATACAATAACTAAAAAAAATGCGGAATATAATAAACGTACGTCGTTCATTCAAAAGGTGTTACTAGTCCCAAGATTCGATAACCTTAATACATCAATACAAACATACCCTAGAATAAACATTAGGGTTCATATTACATTAACAGTAATTAAATAAATCACAAAGATAAAGTCTGCTCCTTGCAAACCATCCTAAATCTTTCCTTTACCCTTGTCCTTCCCTGAGGGCTCGGGCTCAACTGCAATATAAGTTATGATATAGCAAGAATGAGCAACAAGTTTGCTCAGCAAGTTTAAATACAACAATAAAGGATATATCATGATGAATGGAAAAATATTTGACAATGATTTCAACAAAATAAATATCTTAAAGATTCAACAATATGAATATTAGAACGATTCAATAATATGAATATCTGAACGATTCAATAATATGAATATTAAAACGATTCAATAATATGAATATCTGTTAGATTCAACGATATGAACATCTGAACAATTCAACAATATGAATATTAAAACGATTCAATAATATGAATATCTGATAGATTCAACGATATGAACATCTGAACAATTTAACAATATGAATATTAAAAGCAAAGATAATAATTGCCTTTAGAATAACTGATAGTCGAGTAGACTCTGAACTATAACTTTCCAATGGGTTCAATAGCTAATTGACCTTTTTAGAATTATTGGCTTCTGGCTACAGAAACTAAGTACCTCGAGGAGATCAGCCTCGGGCACAACGTGAATATGCATAACACTTATATCTGCTTACTCGTATCATATATATTAGATACCTGGGCACACTCCTACATATGAGGGGTGTTCTGTTCCGTCTAAGAATCCTTACCATCAATTGGTTTGGATAGCTTCAAAGAAAACTTCATACACTAGTCTGACCGAGCAAAGGTTCAGACTCTTACTGACATAGTTCAAGAAATTTAGAACCTTGAATAATGTACAAGTCGTACGAGCTCAAATGCACTAGGTGCGGACATCAATAATATCAATGTGGAATAATTGATAAGTAATTAAACCACTAAATAACATGCTTGGAAATAAAGTTCAAGCAATTAAGTAAACAACTTTCGATTCAACAATAACCTACTCAATACAATATGAGAAAGATAGAGAATTTGCACAAAGTGAAGTTTAGAATTTGCACAATATATGAATTTGTGTAAGTTCGGGGAACTTGCACAATACTCAACGTGTGAAGTTCGGGGAACTTGCACAATACTCAACGTGTGAAGTTCGGGGAACTTGCACGATAATAGATTCCTTGCATAAAATAAATGCATAGGCTTAGACACTTACAATATCAAATAGTGAAATTCGGGAAATTTCACCATAATAGATCCCTTGCATAAAGTAAATGCATAGGTTAGGACATTTGCTGACAACGCTCTTTGAGTAAAGTAAAAACAAAGATAAGATACTTGCACAATATACGAGTTTGTATAAGTTTAGAGAACTTTCATAATAAAGAAATGAAGTTCGGGAATTTGCAAAATAACTAAAGTGTGAAGTTCAGGGAACTTTCACAATAACCAAAGTGTGAAGTTCAGGGAACTTTCACAATAACCAAAGTGTGAAGTTCGGGGAACTTTCACAATAACCAAAGTGTGAAGTTCGGATAACTTTCACAATACTCAAAATGTGAAGTTCGGGG
Organism: Panax stipuleanatus; assembly: GCA_020205555.1. NCBI lineage: Eukaryota > Viridiplantae > Streptophyta > Magnoliopsida > Apiales > Araliaceae > Panax > Panax stipuleanatus. Next base: position 119,024,893 of record CM035116.1, on the reverse strand, counting down.
AACTTTCACAATACTCAAAATGTGAAGTTCGGGGAACTTTCACAATACAATAATAACCTGCTCAAAACAATATGAGAAGGGTAAGAAACTTTCACAAAAAAATAAGTGGAGTTAAGAAACTCACTTACACGACTCATTGAATAAAGTAGTGCAAGAATTTAGAATACTTGCACAATAGGGTCCGGATACTTGTATAATAAATAAGTATAAGTCAAGAAACTTGCTCAAATAAAAGAGTAGTTCAGGAAAACTTGCAATATGATAATACCCTGCTCAATATAAAATTGAGTAAAGTTAGGGAGACTTGCACAAATAATAAGTGTAAGTCAGGGAACTTGCTTACAAGGTTTATCAAATAAAATAGTGCAAGGGTCTAGAATACTTGCCTGTTTACTCAGCTACAAATAAATTCTAGCTTTAATTTAAACGTCGTTGGAACGACCTAATATTAACAAGTCGATCTCTCCAATTAGTATAAGTTCACATATACAAAAATCTAATCATTATATAATTCTATCACATAAGATCACGTTCAATATCAAACATACCATTTATAGCATCATAATATGTTAACTGTTAAAATCCGACTTAAGAAAATTGTTCGGGTCTGAAAGTGCCCCGGCGTAACTCTAGCATGCAACTATTTCCATTAAACCAATACACATGCTTATCAAGTTATAATCTCTCATTCGAAACTAACATCCTAATCTAATTTCATAGTCATATGTATTCATGCCGGTAAACCTTAAGTTAAACAAGTTCATACTTCAAAGGTTCGCTACTCCGGTCATACTATTTCATAACAAGGCTAAATAATACCTAATATGTATGCTTGAGTATACTACACACATATACTTTAATCACGTAGTTCATACTTTAAGTTCATTTTCTATAATTTAGCATACACATGTGAAATTTGTATATAAACAAATGAAGTTCATGACAATACGTCTATAGGCATAATGACATCCTAATAAACATGCTTGCATGATCATAATACAATTCACATGGTAATCAATGCTAATTAGCTTCCACATTCTCAGTTTCCATTTGCAAAGTAAACTAAGTCAAAAAGACAACACGGTACATGCAAAGTATCTCGTAACTGTGATTCACATGTACTAGAATGCATATAATAAGTTATATATATTTAAGTGGTCACAATCTAAAAGACACAAATCTTGGTTATGTTTACTTTGAAAGTCCTTAAGTCTCTCTTTTGAAAACGTCTTAACTCACGATCAAGTATGCTAGTGTGTTCTATCATTTTAGACTAAGTTCTCATGTTTATAGAACACACAATCATGACCATGAAATCAAAATTCATACATACTACGTATACGTCAAAGTTCACATTCAAAGCTTAAGTTCGCTTTCAAAAATTTCACTAAGTCCATAAAGGTCATTTAGTATAAACAAGTTATCTTCATATAGATTTCATATGCATTAGAAACACATATTTAAACCACCTAAATGTCCTCATATGGTCAGAATTTACAAGCTACTAGCCTTGGTCAAGTTCATTTTTTTTTCAAAGTTCTTAAGTTTCTTTCTTTGAAATCGTAGAAATCTTGCAATTGTGCATGCTAGTGTGTTCAACACTTTAAACGTATATTTTATGTCAATATCAACCATACGGTCATGTTCACGAAATCAGAATGCATATATGACACACACACGTCTCAAAATTCATGTTTGAAACCATAAGTTTTATTTTACAATCCTGAGGTTTCCTTCCCTAATATGTGCTAGCATGGTCACAAATACGTACGTTGCATTAAAGGACATATACACAATAAGTAAATCAGTATTCATGCTTGCCTAAAGTGGTACAACTAAGCTATCATGATCAGAACTGAAACAGAAGGCAAGGGTCTGGAGCAGGCCTGGCGCAGCTGCGCAGTTGCCTGGGCCATCCAGGAACTGTCTGCTTCGGCAGAAACTTAGCCCAAACCCAGAAAATTCATATGAATTCCTTCATGCTCCAGACATAATAAAGTTCTAGCATGATTACTAACTCATTTAACACTTTAAACAACATACTTCATAATCTAATTAACATTCAAATAGCATAATCAATGAATTGACATGGAAGAACAAGAATGTGAAATGTACCTCTGTTAATATGAACTATACTTGCTGCTATATAACAATCTCTCTCACTGATAACTTATAATAACTTAATAGCAATTCTATACTAACATGAAAATCTCAGCATTTCAAAATGAGAAGGAGAAGCTCTTATATAGGCAATTTCAATACACAGTTAATGCTTTTGTTCACCAATTCAAAACAAGGGATAGCAAGATTACATAATAGATAAGAAGAAGTTGGTGAAGAGTTGGTGGATCAAATTATGAAACCCACTCCCTCATAATGATTATGGCTACATTGCTGAGATTGAGAAAATATAGAGTAGTGTAGTAGCTTATTGTTTGTTCACGTGAGAGGGAATTGAGGATGAGCTCTACTTATGGGACACAATTCTCAGCAACTTGCTTCTCACATACTAAGGTTATATATGTATACATATAGTATATACTTAGGTTATATGTATTTATTATAAATACATTTAAGTCCCAATGTTACTCCAAATAAGAAATCAATAATATCATGTATCAAATAAGGGTACACCAAAAATATATCAACATATAATCCATGTACATTATATTAACACTGAATATAATATAATTGTGTTTCATTATTGTTTATAATAATAACTGTTATTATAATAATAACTTATGGGATAACATTATCAATTAATAATGTTTATTGATATTAATATAAGATAATAGGGTATTCATTAAAATTCCACCCACACATATCATGTTACATAAGTCATACTATTATGTCACTCACATAATGAAATTACTCTTACCATATAGTCAATATATATAACGTATAGTCATATTGACGTGCCACCTTGCATTATATATAATATAAGGGTATTCCACCATATATTATAGGGTTTAACATATCGCATGCTTGTATAAAATAATTAATTAAGTAAATATAATATTATTATATTTATTAGTTCTCTTACTCATTAATTATTATTTATTCATAATAATTATAAACCAACAACAATAATAATTTCATACGTTATCAATTAATTACTCAAATATAAATAATTAATCCCGATTAAATCTCTACACTATATTCAAGAAATTTGAATATATAATTACTAACACTTTTATCAATACTCTGATATAGAAGTCTCAAGGTAAATATACTAATTTAAATGACCATTAGTGATTCCCTTTTAAAAAAAATCCTAGCATTTCTTCGCATAGATTAAATCCACATAAGCACATAACCACATAAGGTTTAAATAAGTTTGAAAAATTAACTCCTAAAAATTTTAAATCACATATAAAATTAATAAGGAGCTTAAAATTCCTGGTCGTTACAGTGACAAGCCGCGAATTACCATTATTTCCACCTGTATTTTGAACACGAGTCTCCCTCGTCTGGTTTTGCATTAACTGCAAAAAACTTCTAAACATCCCATCATTCATCGTTTGATCGGTGGTGTTGTTTACAGGAGGATTATTGCCTTCCTGTTGTACATTATCCTGGTTGGTGATTAGCGATGCCTCAATGGTCTCAAATGCTCCATTAATTAGATTTTCAACTGCCATTCTTAAATACTGGTACAAAATAAGAGTTAATTAAAGAAATTGTCATGTAACACATTATCCCTATGTTCCGATCGACCAATTAAATAACAAGTAAACTTAGGTAGGACATACTAGCGAAGGTTTTACTCGTCTCCCCCCTCCTAGTTCTATTCCCCTATCTCCGCCAGAGACCATATCCCTAAGCCCTGATACCAACTGTGACGCCCCCAAAATAGTTTCACACAACCCATTCTGAGTTGCCAAATACATGGTACAGAATCCGAATACAAATCTTCTTATAACAAACGATCGTGGAAAATACGACCACACAAGCTGTGAGCTTCAATACAAATCGTATATAATACGAAAATATAAACACTCAAATAAGTCCTCATTATAATTATTATCACACTATTTTATAAAATAGTGAGGACTTCTACTGCTCTAACTCGAGCCATCACTCCATTTCCCGACTAGTCCCCGCGATATTCTCATTTCTTAAAGAGAACAATGGAAGAAAAGGGTGAGCTTAACTAGCCCAGTAAAGAATATTATGACTATTATACTGAAGAATAAATTATCGTTAGTCTTCAAGAAACCAGATAAAATATGATGGATTAGATCAACAACTGCAGCGAAAATAACAATTCATTAGAAGAGTTAAGTAGAGAATGATGTCTACTATCTTCTATGATACAAAAGTCAATCATCAATATTTTATCCCTATAACACCAATCAATAATATTTTCAATCAATGAATTATCCATGCACTACGGGCCAAGGATATTTGTTTGTATCAACAGTGGTTATGATCATGTCAAACACCTGCCCATCTTTGCACTACAGGCCAAAGATATTCATAAATCAACAACTCATCTTTGCACTACGGGCCAAAGATATTCATAAATCAACAACTCATCTTTGCACTACGGGCCAAAGATATTCATAATTTAACAGCTCATCTTTGCACTACAGGCCAAAGATAACTTTCACCACAATATAGGACTAAAGATGATGAAAAATGATATAAAGAACGAATCAAGTGAGATAAAGGACAAATATTAGAGAATTTATCTAGAGTTCAAAATGAAGATCAAAATATGGATCCAATCAAAGATAATTTAGACATTAAAAAAATATTTTTTCCGTGAATAGTACCCCGTGAATAGTACCCAAATGAATAGTATCCCAACATGCAAAGATAAAAAATTTCATAAGAAAGTTCAGACCAATATTCTAGTGAAATTATATTAGATGAAGCGCAAAACTCAAGAAATTCTGATCATTTCAAGAATTATAGAAGCAGTATTTACCGTAGTAAGTTTAAATTTAGGAATATGAAATGAAATATTATCACTTTCATAATATGGAATATGAAAGAAAATAATATTCTTTATGAATATTGAAAGGAAATAACATCATTTAAGAGAAAAATAATATCCTTTACCTTAGTAGAATATTAGATCTGACTGGAATATCGGATATTATATTGCAAAAATCTTGCACTGTTATCCACACTCAAACTATCCTTATTTTCACAAGAAATACGCTCAATATTATATAGAGAAAATTTTTTGATTTTGGTGTGATTTTCATTTCTAACTAAGCACCCTATTTATAAGAAAGTGCCAGAACACCAATTATGACTAAATGCACCTACGGACAACACCATCTTAGAAAACTCCAGCACACCCAAAATGACTTCAAAACAAGCCTCCACCAATTCCCACATGTTTATATATATACGGTCCGGATCTTAGGCTCACCCAACTAAAAACTCACCCATGCTCACCCTCTTTAGCGACGGACCGGACGACGGTTTGGTCCGTCGCTATATATACAATCGTCGTCTTAGCTTTTAGCAACGGACAACATATAGCGACAAACAACATATAGACGACAGTTGTATATATAGCGACGGACCAAATCGTCGTCCGGTCCGTCGCGAAAGGGGGGTGAGCTTGGGTGAGCTTTTAGTTGGGTGAGCCTAAGATCCTTATCGTGTGTATATATATATATATATATATATATATATATATATATATATATTAAAACTATTATAAGAATTAAAAGAATTTCAATTCTATTTTTTTTCTCTGTCACCTCATTTTATTTTTATACCATGAATTTATTATAATCATGTTACCATTCAAATTATAAAATTATACTATTATATTATCACATTATACTATTATAATGTAATATTATAATAATATATTTGAATAAATATTTTATCGGAGAAGATAAATTGTCAACTTTCAACAAATGTCTCATACCAAAATTTTCTCCATTTATATCAAAATTGAACAAATATTTACTTATCATATTTATCAATAATTTTTATTTTATTCGCCAATTATTATTCATAATTAATATTATAGAATTACAATATTGACAACTATGTCGTTCTCAGGAAAGAGGTGGCTTTCAGATAAGGATTTCTCCTCATTGGCGCTTAATTATATAACCGAACCCATTTACTCGACAGAACTTTCTTGACATTGTCAATAATGTTATCTAATAATATTATTCAAATAATATGAATTATTGATTTAATAATGTGAAATACTGTGCAGTGTTTATTATGACAATTATTGAATCAATAATATAAAATATCAATGTAGCAATTATTGAATCAATAATATAAAATATTATGCAATTATAAATGTAGCAATTATATAATCAATAATATAAAATATTGAATAGTAATTACTTTAACAATTATTGAATGAGTGACTTCTTACGTAAGAACCAATAATTCGAAATACTGAGCAATACCGTGTGCTACTGTGCAACAACGCATATTACTGTATTTTTATCACCGAATATTTCAACAGTTTAACGGTAACAGTTTTACTGTTATTTTTATAAAAAATTACTTCTGTCGCTTTCTATATCCGACATTCATTCCGTTGTGGGGTCCACCAATGACTGTGCCGTCGTACGAATATTTTTCGACAAAAAGAATATTCCTCAACCAAACGAATATTCCCTGACACAACGAATATTTTAAGACAACTTGCTTATTTTGAAAAATTTGCACATCTCACCCATAACTTATCACATTTATCAAATCAACACCTTACTATTTCAAAATAATATATATAAAAAATTAAATCTTTATTCATAAAAGTTGGGGTCTTACAATAACCATCTCTCGATGCATTAAATCCATACTCACTCAAATTCATAAATAATAGAATTAAGCAAGACACCTTAATTAACTAACTCACTATATCTCTATGTGAATTATAATTAAGAAAGGTTTAATATCAAGTTCTTATCAGATTACATATGATGCATAGATATCTCTATCCTATACATGAATTATGAATTTCAACTAACAGCATAAATCACAAACATATGTCACTATGGCTAGTTCTAATCCCATATATCATCTCTCGAATTCATATGAGATAACAAATAATTGGTGATCAAGCAACTATATAAATTGTGCACAAACCATAGCAAATAACTTGGAAATAATATTCATAAACTGAATTGAAACCTATTCAATCCTCCGTTACATAACAAGATCCGTTATAGGCTTAAATAGAAAATTTGTTCATCATAAATGAAATAAAATTCATAATCCACAAAGTATCATGCATTCTAAATACAAGATATAGAGAAAGAGAGAAAATAAACTCTAGAATTGTATCACCGCTCTTCTTCACACTCCTTGCATTCTTTGTGCTTCAACTCTTCTTCAATTCTCTTCAATAGTCAATCTCCAAATTAGGGCTTGTGTAAGTCTAAATATATGTGTAACAGCCTCTCTCTGACCCTTAAATAACCTTCCATTCGCAGCCTTAGTCAAATCATATCTTTTCGTCCAAATCCCAATTGAACAAGGAAAGCCTCTCTTACTGCCGCGCCTACTCGCCCCGGCGGGGATTTAAGCTCTAACACACCAGCCCCAGTGGGTGTTCTTGCTGTCCGGCAGTCCACAAATCCACCCCAGTGGATGTTTGTTCCTATTAAACCCGCCCCAGCGAGTACCCTTTCCATGCAATGCTGAAATCTTGCAAATTACGTTTCGTTTCCATCCGTTCTATCTCCTGCAAGCAACATTACACAAACAAAGTAAACTGATAGGAAAACTACTTGAAAGGGCCAAGAATCAAGCTATAACAAGCATCGATTTGTAGGTATAAAACCAACTCATCACCATGCTTCCGCTAATTTTTGCATTTTGATTGCGCCCACGATTTCGTACAAACCCAACATGTTATTCATGATGTGTTTTATTGAAAGGTTATTACTTCTTGTTCAAGCATAACCAAATGAAATGAGTTGTTATTTGCGTAAATTGTATTTGATTTGATATCAAAGCATAGACGACTGTGATGAAACCAATAATGTTTGGTGCAAATATATATACTAATATTATTTATGACCGTCAGTTATACACTGACCGGGGTTTATTTATGACCGACAGTTCTACATTGACCGGGGGTTATAGTCTTGTGGTAGGTTGATATGCATACTCTTAGGATGTCTGGTTGAACAAATCAACTCGGGTAGCTAAGTCTTTATGACTGACAAAAACCCATAATGTGTGGGTTTTGGTAGATAAACCTCATTATATATATGTGGAACACTCTTGAACTATATGTTCATTCAATTCAGATTAAGTGCGAGTATAAGGTATAACTTGTTTAAACTTGCTGAGCTTTTTATAGCTCATCCTTGCAAAATATTCTTTTTCCTTTGCAGCTTTGCCTGACATAACGGAAGATCTAGAACTCATTCATGTGGATAGAAAAACTCTGTTAAATTAAGCCTTGATTACATCTTTAAAGACTCTGATGTAATAGTAAATTGGGATCTATGTAATCAAATTTGAGAATATGTAATATATTATTAGCTTTTGTCAATTGCTTAGCTTTTACATTCTTAGAGAAGTTAGAAAGAAGTAAAGTATATATATGAACTATGCATCTGAATGAGGGTATTGAATGATCTTGGGAGTTCTGTAAGCACTGAGGCTGTGCCCCTCAGTTCCAGGAATAATCTTGTCATTTATATTGTGAATGTCATATAGATAGGAATTATGGATATGAAATAAATGTCCGTGAGATTATAAATCTATACATCCAAGTGAGGGTATCCATACACAATAATTGTTCTAACGAGAACTGCTGTCTGTTATGGGATACTATGAATCTTAGATTGATAGAAGTTATTATCATATGGAATATTTACGTGAGCACCAAATCTGCTACAGGGAATGTAAAGAATTTAGGGGTGTTACACCACGGGCCATCATTAGTGATCACGGAACCCACTTTTGTAATAGGGTGCTAGCGGCTTTGTTCAAGAAGTATAATGTTTTGCACAAGGTTTCTACATCCTATCATCCGCAAAGTAATGACCAAGATGAGGTATCAACCGGGAGATCAAATTCATTTTGGAAAAGGTAGTCTACCAAAGCAGAAAGGATTGGAGTCTAAGACTAGATGATACACTTTGGGCCTATATGAAAGTAGTATGCATACAAGCCAATCATGTATGATGATAAAGCATATACTTTGAAAAAGATCTTATTTATTTATTAATAAAAGTATTCATTTATTAAAGGCATTTAATTATCTACGTGATGCTGTTTTTATAATATATAAATAACCCATAGTTTTAAGCAATGCTTTTAGAATTATGATGTTGATCATGCTAATGAGATCTAAATTCTTAGATAGTTTAAAACTAAAATAGTTCCCAATCGATGAATTACTAAAATGGGAATTAGTAAATCCGGATAGATTAGTACATATGTTGCTTGCTCATTGGATGAGGATGATTGATCTCATGATCATTTGTGTGGAGACACTAAACCAAGTATGTAGGTTCTTATTGGAGAATAAGTACACTAAACGTAACTCGCTAAGGAATACCTAATGAATTTTTACTCGCCTGTCAATAGAAATTCCTAATGTGATAGTAGTACAAGTGATCCTAAAACTTGAGATTATCATAGTATCTTGTGTGTAATGAATTATACATTGACTTATTCTTTAAGACCCTTAGGGTATATCAAAGGGTATGCTTGGGTGTAATAAGTTATATATAAAGATAATGAATGAGCAATAAAGAATCTATCGCTACTAGTAAAAGAAGAGATATGTCCTATATAATTCGTTACATGACAACCCAGTAGTCCTTGGCCAAGAAAAAATGAAATTAGAAAGGAGTTTCTAATTTTCATTATTTGGAGTTGTGCATTTTCTGATCGAAATACATATAATTAAATAAAATAAGACTTAATAGTAATTCCATGTCTTTTATTTAATTGGGACATTATATGGTGGAGTGATTGAATTATACGATAACAATTATCTCAAAGGTTCTTTTATGATTAATGTTGAAATGTATATTATCTAGAAAGTCGTTGATCGCTAGGGAGGCTTATCCCTATTGTAGAATAAATATTATTTATTTAAATATATTATTAGTTTAATTTATTTATTTAAATAAGATTAGAATTGTTCCAATTGATTTATTCACAATCGGTTTAATATGGAGAACTTAAAAGGTTACACCATGAAAGGAAGAATAATTATTTAAGAAGGTAATGGCATAATCGTAATAATATGTTAAGTGTAATTAATTTAATCTATGGTGATAGAATAAATTAAATAGCTTAATGTTTATTATTTAATATTTTGGAAATAATAAATATAACTTAATAAGAGGAGTCTTATTAATATTATTACAATTATTATTATGTTAATTTCTAAAGGAGTTTAGAAATTAATTTATTAATAGTACTCTCATTTATTCCTAATAAGATTAGGAAGAAAATTAATTTAAAGAGTTTAATTAATTATTCTCAATGGGTTGGGAAGCCTAATTAATTAAAGGAGGTTAATTAATTAAATGAAACCCTATTTCTAATTAGATTAGAAAGGCTGTTCAATATCTATATAAGATGAGTCTTATGTTAGATATCAGTTGATGCAATTCCAATTGTTAGAGAGTATTCCTTTTCTATAGAGAATAGAAAAACTAAGGTTTAGCTAACCACCCTCCTTCTTGAACAATTTCTCTTCCTTGGTGGATCACCTCTAGAGGCCAAACACTTGGGTGGCTAACGTTGATCAAAGAAAAAAATCAATCTAGAAGATTCAAGGAGATGATGAAGAATAAGGAATTGAACTCGTAACTGTGGAAGCTTAGTTCTACAAAGGTATAAATCTAATCTCCTTCTATTTCGTTTTAATTAATAACTGTGCATAAAGGATGATCCGGGTAATTGGTTTGTAGAAACAAATTAAACTCTAATTTTACTATGCTTCCGCTATTTTGCAATTTGATTGCGCACATGATTTCATACAAACCTAACACTGACATCAGAGCCAAACTTTTATATGAGTTATTAATTGTTTAGATTTGATATATATACTAATATGTTTTTTGAATAATTTAATTGGGCATAATAGTTAGCTAGGAATTAAGTTTTTAGAGAAAAACTGCACAATTCGCGAACTAGAAAAACAGACACTGCCCAACGGCGCTACAGCTCCAGTCACACACTTTACAGCAGCGCCGGCTCCGTGTCTCTGGTGCTGATGTGGCACTGCAGTGCCTGAAGCCAGTACTTCAGCAACGCCGCAACGCCAGCCAGTTTTTCCTATTTTTGGTGACATGGCGCGGCAGCACCGGATGCTAGTTCACTAGCAGCGCTGCAGCGCCACTCCACCAGAAATAAAAAAAATTAAGATAAAAGGTTTATTTTAATTAAAAATTAAAATTAAATGTTTTTTCTCTAATTTCAGATTAATAAAGGAGTTTATTAGATTTGGAATTGGATTTCATGCTAACGAATTAGAGTTAGAATTGGATTCCATGATAACTAATTAGAGTTGAAATTGGTTTCCGAAACTAACTAGGATTGGCCATTAAATCGATATCAATGTATATGTTAAATGTTTAATTTATTGATGCATATGATGATATGTATGAAAATAAATGGGTGAATATAGACTATTGACCAATGTGATTGGATTTTATTGTAGTTGAATGCTTGAATGAATAAGTTTTATTAAATGGGGTCTGCGTACCTCATCTTCTCTAATTTTTCTTAATGTAAAAGTCTTTCTCCCTCTTATGTGCTTCCCCTTGACTGCTGATCAAGATTTTTATTTAAATTAAATAGTTTATGTAATAGGACTAGTTAGAATTATATTGAAGAACTGGAGAACAAGGAGCAAGGAGCGTTTGAAGACCCATTTGTATGAAGCTCGGGTTTAAATGTAATAGTTATGTTTAAATTTAATTCTTGCACTCCTAGGTTTGACCTTTTGGTTCACTTGGTGGCTCTAGTGAACCAAACTAGAATAAAAGTCCATAATCAATCTGGTAAAATATTGTATTCTATATGTGCGTGCTAGTATTATATATGTATTATATTTTATGCAAACATGCTTCATATGTTTTAATAAAATGACTCGTATTTATATATATATGTGCATGAGCGCTAAACAAGATAAGACTAATAATAACAAACCCCTCAAAGAAATTATTTTAAGTTTAAAGCGTTCAAAGATATTTGGAATATTGAACGTCGCCTTCTAGCATGATAAAATTTATAGAGCATTAAATATTTAATACGAGTTTGTTGTGCTATTCACAAGGCAAGTATTAAGTATTTAAGATGTTAATTTATCACATTTGATGCTTATAAAGAAATTTGAACAATATTGTTTTGTTGTGCTTACCACAAGGACAATTTTTTTTTTAAATATATGGAAGTGCTAGGTTGGACTTAACTCAGATAATTTTGATTCGGATGTGACACCACTTGATCAAAATAATCTGATAGGCAAAATAAAAGGAGTTGCATGTTGATGTAATTAACAAAGAGTTGTCTACCTATTTATTTATATATGGTTTGTTCTGCCATCCACAAGGCTATATATATTTGAAATAGGATCCTTATTCTTACAAGCAAATCTTTAATTAGATGTTGCCGAACTATATAAGTGAGGGTAATATAGTTTGAAGAAAATAGTGGGAGATACTAATTTAAAATAAGACCTAATTTATCTTGGTATATAAATAATTAATTAAATAAATATTTGCTAAAATGTTGTCTTTTCATATGCAGAAATTTAAAAATATCGAAATCACTAATTTCAATGCGTAGTATACTTGATGCTAACAAACTAACCGGACCGAATTACACGGACTAGTTAAGGAATCTGAGAATAATTTTCATTGCCGAAAAGTTTTCTTATGTCCTAAATTCGCATGTCCCTGGAACTGTTTCAGAAACAGCCTCTGAGGAAGAAATGGCCACTATTGTAAAGTGGAAAAATAATGCATCTGTGGCTCAATGCATCATGCTCGCATCCATGAGTAACGAGCTTCAGCGTCAGCATGAAAACATGGATACTCCTACTATGTTGCTTCACCTCAAGGAGTTGTATGGTGAACAAAGTAGGACTGCTAGATATGAGATATCTAAGGAGCTCTTTCGATCTCGGATGACTGAAGGCACTGCCGTTGAGTCTCATGTCCTAAGGATGATCAATCTGATTGAACGCCTTGGATAGCTTGGGTTCATCATGGATATGGAGTTGAGTCAAGACTTAGTCTTGCAGTCACTCCCTAAGACCTTCTCACAATTTGTTGTGAATTTTCACATGAATAAGTTGGATGTCAGCTTGCCTGAATTACTTAACATGTTGAAAACCGCAGAAGGTCACTTCCCATCCAAGAAGAACCATGTCTTAATGGTGGATAATTCTTCCAAGAAAACGAAGATGCCCAAGGTATCTTCTCGAAAGAAGAAATCTAAGAAGGTTAAGGGCAAGGCGAATATAAAGGATAATAAGAAACATGATCCATATAGCAAAGGAATGTGCTTTCATTGCAACAAACCGGGTCATTGGAAGAGGAACTGCAAGGATTTCCTTGCAGAACAAAAGCAAAAAAAGCTTCAAATCCTAATCAAGGTTTGTTTATGATTGAAATTAATTTTTCAGAAAGTCAAAATTCTACTTGGGTATTGGATACCGGCTGTGGTTCTCACATATGTAATACTATGCAAAGACTGGCCAGAAGTAGAAAGCTGAACAAGGATAAGGTTGTCCTACGAGTGGAAAATGGAGCAAAGGTTGCTACATTAGTTGTAGGCACTTATTGTTTAGCACTGCCTACGGGCAAGTCCGTTAATTTGAATAATTGTTATTTTGTTCTGAATATCATTAGAAAAATTATTTCTATTTTCGTATTAGATATGGATGGATTTTGCATTATAATAAAGAGCAACAGTTGTTCTATTTATAATAACAATGTTTTATATGGTGTTGGTAACTTGCGAAATGGACTTTATATAATTGATTTGCATGAAAATATATTTCAAATTGAACAAACTAAGAAAAAGAAAAGAGATGATGTTAATTATACCTATATGTGGCACATAGACTCGGTCATATCAATGAAACAAGATTATCCAAGTTGTATAAGGATGGGATCTTAAAGCTATTTGATTATGAATCATATCTAACTTGTGAATCTTATCTAATGGGTAAAATGACTTAATCTCCTTGTAGTGGAAAAGGAGAAAGAGTTACAGAGTTGTTAGCGTTGGTTCACACAAACGTTTGTGGACCTATGACAACGAATGCACGGGGGCGGGGGGGTATTCTTATTTTATTACTTTCACTGATGATCACTCAAGATTTGGATATGTGTATTTAATGAAATACAAATCTGAATCATTTGAAAAGTTCAAAGAGTTCAGATGTGATGTAGAGAAACAAACTGGCAAAAGTATTAAGATTTTTCGATCAGATCGAGGTGGAGAATACTTAAGCGGTGAGTATCTCAATTGTCTCAAAGATAATGGTATAATCTCACCATGGACTCCACCAGGTACACCATAGTTAAATAGAGTATCTGAAAGGAGAAATCGAACATTGTTGGACATGGTTCATTTCATGATGAATTTTACAGATCTTCCAATTTCCTTCAGGGGTTATGCCCTAGAAACGGCTGCATACCTACTTAACAAGGTGCCTACTAAATCCGCCTCAAAGACCCCATATGAGATGTGGAAATGGAAGAAACCAAATATTAAGTATATTAAGACTTGGGGTTGTCCAGCTTATGTTAAAAAGTTTGAAAATGATAAGCTACAAACTAAATTCGACAAGTGTAGATTTGTGGGATACTCTAAAAACACGAGTGTATTATTTCTATCATCCAACTGATCAAAAGGTGTTTGTTGCGAAACATGTTGTCTTCTTCAAAAAGGAGTTTATCCATGAAGGGGTCAGTGGGAGTAAGATATATCATGAAGAAGTTCAAGAACCACAAATTACTACGGATCAAAGTCAGGTACCTGACCAAGTGGATGAACCTACTGTACAACACCCTATTCGTAAATCTGGAAGAGTATCGAAGATACCTGAAAGGTATAGATTCGTCATAGAGGATGACGATGAGGTACGCATCATGAATGATGATGATCCATTGAATTAGGAACAGGCTATGAGTAATAAAGACTCAGGAAAATAGCTAGAAGCCATGAAATCTGACATGAACTCCATGAATAAGAACCAAGTATGGACTTTGGTTTCACCACCTGAAGGCATTAAGCCTATTGGGTGTAAATGGGTCTTTAAAAGAAAGACTGGAGCGGACGACAAGTTAGAGACCTATAAGGCCCGACTGGTTGCAAAAGGTTTCAAACAAAGACAAGGAGTTGACTATGATGAAACCTTCTCACAAGTATCTATGCTAAAGTCCATTCGGATTTTCCTTGCGATTGCAGCTTATTACGACTATTAGATCTGGCAAATAGATGTGAAAACGGCCTTCCTCAATGGGAAACTTGAGGATGATGTGTATATAACACAGCCAGAGGGATTTGTTTCAAAGGTTTGAAAAAATCAATTCTGTAAGCTGCAACGATCCATTTATGGATTGAAGCAACCTTCTCGTAGATGGAACATCCGCTTTGATGAGACAATCAAAGAGTTTGATTTTATCAAAAATGAGGATGAATCATGTGTGTACAAGAAGGTTATGGGATCGCTGTTTTATTCCTTGTATTATATGTTGATGATATATTAATGATAGGGAATGATATCCCTATTCTACAATCAATCAAAATCTGGTTATCTAAACATTTCTCCAAGAAGGACTTTGGAGAAGCATCCTATATTTTGGGGATAAATATCTATAGAGATAGATCTAAAAGGATGCTTGGCTTATCCCAAGGAACGTACATTGACTCGATGCTAAAGAGGTTTAGCATGGAAAATTCCAAAAGAGGTCTCATGCCGATGAGCCATGGAATACATCTATCCAAGAAAAACACCCCAAAGACACCTGAGGAGAGAGACTGTATGAGTAAGATTTCTTATGCTTTAGCAATAGAATCTATCATGTACGGTATGATATGTACTAAATCGGATGTCGCTCATGCACTGAGTGTAACGAGCAGATATCAGTCGAATTATGGAGAAGAGCACTGAAAGGCAGTGAAAAATATCCTAAAATACTTACCAATGACTAAGGATGTATTTCTTATCTACGGTGGGTCTGAATTAAAACTCGAGGGCTTCACAGACTCAAGTTTTCAAATGGATCAAGATGACAATAAATCCATTTCGGGGTATGTGTTTACCTTAAACGGTGGCGCAGTGAGTTGGAAGAGTTCCAAGCAGCAAACAGTTGCTAATTCAGTGACAGAGGCAGAGTATATAGCTGCAAGTGAAGCTGCAAAAGAAGTTATTTAGATGAACAAGTTCATAACCGAACTTGGTGTGGTTCCTAGCATTGGAGGAGCAGTCCCCTTGTAATGTGACAACACCGGAGATGTTGCACAGGCTAAGGAACCCAGGTCACATCAGAAATCCAAACATGTGTTGCGACGATTTCACTTGTTAGGCTAAGGAACCCAGGTCACATCAGAAATCCAAACATGTGTTGCGACGATTTCACTTGTTCGGGAAAATCATTGAAAGAGGAGACGTCACCTTGGAGCGTGTAGACTCTCAAGACAACATTGCAGATCCATTTACTAAAGGTTTAATACAACAGCAGTTTGATCGTCACTTAGAGAAGATGGGTATGAGATACCATGGCGATTGGCTTTAGTGCAAGTGGGAGATTGAAAGTAGTATGTATACAAGCCAATCATGTATGATGATAAAGCATATACTTTGGAAATGATCTTATTTATTTATTAATAAAGGTATTCATTTATTAAAGGTATTTAATTATCTACATGATGCTATTTTTATAATATGTAAATAACCCATAGTTTTAAGCAATGCTTTTAGAATCATGATGTTGATCATGCTAATGAGATCTAAATTCTTAGATAACTTAAAACTAAAATAGTTCCTAATTGAAGGATTACTAAAAAAGGGATTAGTAAATCTGTATAGATTTGTACATATGTTGCTTTCTCATTGGATGAGGATGATTGATCTCATGATCATTTGTGTGGAGACAGTAAAACATGTATGTAGGTGCTTATTGGAGAATAAGTACACTGAACGTGACTTGCTAAGGAATACTTAATGGAGTTTTACTCGCCTGTTAATAGGAATTCCTAATGTGATAGTAGTACAACTGATTCTCAGACTTGAGATCATCGTAGTATCTTGTGTGTAATGAATTATAACTTGACTTATTCCTTAAAACCCATAGGGCATATCAAAGGGTATGATTGGGTGTAATAAGTTATATATGGAGATAATGAATGATCAATAAAGAATCTATCGCTTCTAGTAAAAGAAGAGATATGTCCTATGTGATTCGTTACATGACAATCCAGTAGTCCTTGGGCAAGGCATAATGAAATTAGAAAGGAGTTTCTAATTTGCATTATTTGGAGTTGTGCATTTTCTAATCGAAATACATATAATTAAATAAAATAAGACTTGACAATAATTTCATGTCTTTTATTTAATTGGGAAATTATATGGTGGAAGAATTGAATTATACGGTAACTATTAACTCAAAGGTTCTTCTATGATTAATGTTGAAATCTATATTATCTGGAAAGTCGTTGATCGCCAGGGAGGCTTATCCCTATTGTAGAATAAATATTATTTATTTAAATAAATTATTAGTTTAATTTATTTATTTAAATAAGATTAGAATTGTTCTAATTGATTTATTCACAATCGGTTTAATATGGAGAACCTAAAGGGTCACACCATAAAAGGAAGAATAATTATTTAAGAAGGTAATGGCATAATCGTAATAACATGTTAAGTGTAATTAATTTAATCTATAGTGATAGAATAAATTAAATAGCTTAATGTTTATTATTTAATATTTTAGAAATATTAAATATAAATTAATAAGAAGAGTCTTATTAATATTATTACAATTATTATTATTTTAATTTCTAAATGAGTTTAGGAATTAATTTAATATTAGTACTCTCATTTATTCTTAATAAGATTAGGAGGAAAATTAATTAAAAGAGTTTAATTAATTATTCCCAATGGGTTGGGAAGCCTAATTAATTAAAGGAGTTTAATTAATTAAATGAAACTCTATTTCTAATTGGATTAGAAGGGTTGACCAATGTTTATATAAGAGGAGTCTTATGTTAGATATCAGTTGATGCAATTGTTGTCCGGCTTATGTAACGACAATTAACGCGCAAGTATACACGGTCAACAAGTAATATAAGATAAGTAGGATGTCGTACCCACGAGGACGAAGTCTTAAATGCAAATCAAATACTAATGTAAGTTCTTTACTGTCTTAGCTAAACAATTGATTGGAGGTGGTATTTTAAACTATGCGATTACAACTAAAGGAAGCTGGAGAAATAGATGTAATAGGGAGACAAGCTAGGATTGCAATTCCCCTAACGCGTCGCCTAATCTCCTAACTCTCCACAATACAAACAAATCAAGGAATGGTCAGCCGAGAATAGAACTATGCATATGCTTCTGTTGAAGGCCAAATGCACATCTCTAGCTAGATGAATCACAATATATCTATCGATGAAAATAACTAGGCTAGGGTCATTAAGCTCAGTCTCAAGGCTACACAAGGCAAATAGAGATATGTCTATCCTATTAAGCAGTTTATGCACACATTCCTTTAGGCAAGGGCATAACAAGTGTTGTTGTATTTTAAAAGCTAGATAATAATGTCCAATAGTCAATATCCATTAATATCACTGCCAAAAACTCTGTCAAGCATTTAGTCAATAAGCAAGAAACACAACAACCCATTCCCAAAATGATTCATTAGTATAAATAGGAGAGAAAGTTAATTAGGCTAAACACTAGGTTACATTGCAATCCTAAAAAGGAATTAGTTCATAACCATGGTGCTAATACACATTTCTATCACATTCAACATTGATCAGTAATACACAAACAACCGAGAGATTTTAGAATAAGAAAACTCCTGAGTTAAGGTTTTCTGTCTCCACGTCTTCTCTTCTCCGTGTAACTCCTGAGCTGTATATGATGCAATAACTATTCTCCCCTAAAACACAGCTTCTTTCTGTTCTAGAATCCCCAAAAATATTCTCTGTATTTTCTCTCTATCTCCGATATCCTTCCGTCGTTCTCTCTACTTCTTTTTCTTATTTTTAGGTCATTAAATGCGAACCACTAGCTAGGCACCGGAGGTGACGCTGCGGCGCGGAGCCTATAACTGCTTGGCGGCGCTGCGGCGCCACTAACGCTGCAGCGCGAGAATAAGAAGGACCGGGCCGCTGCAGCGCCAGATGAATTTAGCCAGGACCATGAGTTGGCGCTGCGGCGTGGGCTTTAGAATAGGCTTTGGCGCTGCGGCGCCAGAATGTAGAAAATGACAACTTTGCCCCTGCAAGCTGGAAATGACCAAAACAGCCCTGCATCATACAGGAAAAGCATAACAACAACAAAATATATACAAAAGCACAACAAATAACAGAAAACAAGCAGCGTCTTGAGCTTTAGAGAATCTGATTCGCGATATAAATACCACTTATCAGCAATTCTAATTGTTGGAGAGTACTCTTTTTCTATAGAGAATAGAAAAACTAGGGTTTAGCCAACTACTGTAACGACCCCAAAATTCATACAATAATATTCTCATTCTCGATCGTTAACAATACTACTTTAATCAATCTTTACATCATTATTCGATATTAAAATCACTAAAAAAATGCGAAATATTTAAAACTTTTATAAACTTCTTTTTTTATTACCCTGAATCGCCACCTTTACATTACATCTCTTCGATTCCAAATCTATATCATAAATCGTTAAAACAAAATGACTATACAAAGTTTTACATCATAAAGTAATATCCATATACATTGGATAACTCCACTTATAATTCAACATGTTACATTCAAAACATTAAATACATTTCTCATAGAACCTAAGTAATCTTTGTGAATATGGATCTCTATAATTCACTTAGTACGTATTCTTACCTTGAAATCTTAACCTGCAAAAATTATTATTTGCAAGAGTGAGCTCGACAGCTCAGCAAGTTCTAATAGTTTTCATGCATCACATAGCACATAATAATATGCTCAACATACATATCATAATAATTAAAGTAACATGGCATACATGCTTTAATTCACATAACAAATATAAAGATTGAGTTCCTTACTCAATCAACATTATTTAACCAAAATAATGTAGTCATAAATTGACTTTAACATTTTATGATTACAACATGTATAACATATCATGCTCGCTTACAACATATATAACATATCATGCAATTTAAAATAGTTCATTAAGTTCACGTAGATAAATAGGAACCGAAAGACTTGCCTTGATCGTTGTTTACCAATAACAGATTAACAGCTTACAGCTATCTGCACTTCACGTGCCCTACACAATTATATATAATCATGCACATCAACTATTAGTCACATAGTAACACATAGTAGTTGTAATGTAAACTCTACTCTACGTCTCATAACTCTTCCTACTATCAATACACAATGTTCAATTAGATTGTGTTAACATTCGACTTATATCTCACTATATTTCTTTTTAGTAATAGTCGAAATTCATTCAAGTATTTATATCTTGCTAAGACTCCTTATTGGTTTTATATTAACCCCCTTCCATATCTTATAGTGTTAATTTCAATTGAATTGAAACACGTTTTACGTACATTAACACCTGTCACGACATTTCGACGTTCATTCGTCACACGCCCTATTCGTCTCTCTTGTGTATGCTTAGTGTGCTTATATAACTTATCTAATACATCATTTATTAATGTTAAGAATCATTATAATTTACTAATATTCATGTTTTATTACTTAGAACAACATCTATTATCGTCGATAGCACTATACTTGCGTATGTGCATGTCCGACGCCCTTTGATTGCCTCCGAATACGCATCAGTCACAAAGATGACCATATTGACCGCTGCTAAGGACCTCAAATCAAAAAAGTTAAAGAACAAAAGTTGTAGGTCTACTCGTGCTCGTTCCGGATCATCTTGAATCTCCTTAATCGGAGTTCGTATGAAAACGTTATGGCCGTTTTACTACAGGAGGTCAAAGAAGTTTTGCATTACAAAACTTAAACCTCTTCGGACAGCATGGTTACCTACTGGGGCGGGTCTCCCAAGACTAAAAACCCCGCTGGGGTGGGGAACCCTGCTGTTGGGCTCCTCGGCTCGCGAACTTGCAGAGAAATAAGCCAATTTGGCTTATTTCTTCGCACCAAAGTCCGATTTTAACTAACACAATGTACATAAAACTTTATACAAACAAAATCCTACACTTCTAACATGACTTTAACATATAAAATCCATACAACACATAATCAAAACCAAGGTTTTCATGATTTTTGAAGAAAAACACAATATTAAGCGTTCTTGACAAAATTTACTATTACGAATTCGTTTTTCAATCAGTTCAAGTAATTCCAATTGTAATAGTTCTTACTTTTAACATACTAACATAATACATGATCAATTTAAACAATAACCCATAATCAAACATCAATTTGATAGTTTCAAAAGCTATTTTTCAAAAATTAATTCACAGAAAATTATTGTAAACACAATTCTTCTTGTTTATCAAAAATACATGGATTGAATTGCTAAAATAATAATATAACTCATATATAATCATCAATATATACATATACATCAAATATATACATCATGATCAAGTAATTTACAGAAAAACTTTTTTACAGAGAAGTTTTAAACTAAGAAATCACTACTAGAAAAACAAGAATACGTGACGGAATTTTGTGACGGTTTTTAAAAACAATCACAAAAGATAGTAATTTGTGATGGACTTTTTAAGCAATCACAAAATAATAGTATATATGATGGCTCTTAGTGATGGCTAATTTTGCCATCACTGTATTATAATTGTAATGGTCATGTTAATCACCAAATTTTTCTTGTAAAATAAATTTTCTTTTTTGTGACGCACTAAGACATCACTTATAGATATACCCTTTTCGTGATTGTATTTAAGCTATCACTAATATTTTAATGTATGAAATAATCAAAACAATATTTTATGACGGCCATGACAATCATTAAAAAGGTAGATTTTTGTGATGACTTTTATTTGTAATTACAAAAAGAAGCTATTTTGTGATGGGATTTTCAAGTCATCACAAAACAATTAAATATATGATGGCTCTCAGTGATGACTAATTTTACCATCATTATAACGTATTTGTGACTGTCATTGCAATCACCAAATCTTATGTGGAAGTAATTTTGTTTAGTAAGTCAACTCACATATGTTTCCTTTTATATTTTATTTTAAAATTATAATCATGATTTGGGCTTTGGTGTAGTGGTAAGACTCGTTATTTAGTTTGCAAATGGGAGGAGGGTTCGAATCCTACAAGTATCATTTGATATAATTATTATAGTGAAATAAATTGTCCGTAAATAGAAATTCACGTTCTTAACTTTGATCCCTAAAATTTTTTTTTTTTGTGATTACTTTGACAATCACTATAGATTACGCGTTAATGTGATTGTATTAATCATCATAAAAGCACTAAGCGTTTACGTGATTGTCAAAACCATCACGTAAAACCTTTCATGATGGGCGTATACAAGACGGCTATTGTGATACTTAAAGCCATCACGTAAACCTTTCGTGATGGTTTTTTTAGTTTTTGTGATGGATTTTGACCATCACAATTGACCATATTTTTAGTAGTGAATATTAAAGAACATAGTTTAAAACTTGTTTTTAAGACGATTGAATCTGAAGACTACTTTCATGGCATACAATTACTACGAAGAACATATGAATATCATATATACATATAAAATTCATGATTATACAATTTTCATGAAAACCTAATTTGACAGAAAGAGAATACAATAAGTATACAAATTGATTCTACAATTATAAGGGCTGAGATTATACCCTTACTAGTTTGGATTAAGAGATGGAGATGATGATGATGTTCTTCTCTTGCTTTCTTAAGCTTCTCTTCTTCTTTTCTGCTCTTCTTTCTTCTTTGTTCTTAGTTATAGACTTAGGCTAGACTAACGTAGTTTTACTTAACGTAGAATACATATATAACTGATATATTAATATATGTATACTAATTACAATTAATAATATTATTAATATAGCTGTTATAGAATTTCAAAAGCCACTAGGGCTAGTTTGAAAAAACATTTTATAAAACAAATTATTAGTACTAAGGCTTGTTTGGTTAGAATAGGTTTAAAAGTAGTGCAAGGGCCCTGTTTGGCAAAAGCCTTTTAAAACAAAAGTAAGGGCCTTGTTTAGTTAAAAATCATTTAAAAACTCTTTTATTTATTTTTATAATATGTAAAACTTTTTGCTAAGTTAACGTGTTGAAGTTATTCAACGATAATTGTAGAAGAGATTTTGTGAAAATCGAGTAAGGGAGGTTTCGTTGATTCCGAGGACGGAATCCTTATAAGGAGGGAAGGATGTGACATCCCGAATTTTTTAAGAATTTATAAATGAGAATTTAATAAATAAAATTCTTATTTTAAGATGTTCGAGTACGAGTGTGTGTATATGTGATATATATTGTGAAATATGTGAATTGATGTGAAGAGGATTTTAGATATTAATTTTAATATTTATTGAATTAAAATAAATATTTTAATTGAATTATTTATTGAGTTAAATAAATAATTATGTGATTAATATGGAGTAATGTAATTAAGTTTATTATATTAATTAAATGATTATTTAATATTTAATTTAATTATTATATAATGATTTTATGTTATAGTTCTAATTTAATTGAGATAATTAAATTAGATGTAGTGATATGGTAATTGTTACATGAAGTTATAATTAGCGAGTAATTATAATGTGACAATTTTATGTGATTAATTGATGTTAAACTTTTAATTAATTAAATTAATGTTAAGATTTAATTAATTAAAGGATAACATTAAGAATATGTGTTAAAGGATTTATTAAAAAAGAGTTAAAAGAGTTTTTAAAACCGTTTTTTCAAACAAGACCCTTACTTTTGTTTTAAATTCGTTTTGAAAAACGGGGCTTTAACTATTAAAACCTGTAGTGATATGGTAATTGTTACATGAAGTTATAATTAGTGAGTAATTATAATGTGACAATTTTATGTGATTAATTGATGTTAAACTTTTAATTAATTAAATTAATGTTAAGATTTAATTAATTAAAGGATAATATTAAGAATATGTGTTAAAGGATTTATTAAAAAAGAGTTAAAAGAGTTTTTAAAACCATTTTTCCAAACAAGACCCTTACTTTTGTTTTAAATTCGTTTTGCCAAATGGGGCCTTAACTATTAAAACCTGTTTTTAAAATGATGTTGTTTTGCCAAACAAGCCTTAGGGCTTTTGATATTCTAAATGTGTAACCTATATTATTAATTGTGATAATTATATTTATTATAATTATTGTGGTCACTATGCTATAAGTTATATATGTTTAATTATGTAATATATGTATATGTAAGATACATGTATATTATATTACGTTAGTATAGAAGTTAGAATGGTTAGACAAAGGTTAGTCTGTGTTAGAAAGAGATACAGAGAAAAGATAGAGACAAAGAAAGAAAGATGAAGGAGTTTTGGGAGAAATCAAACTAGAAGCCTCAGCGTCTCTTTCATCTTCTTCATCGCTAAAACTTAAAGGTATAATTCCTAACCCTTATAGTTAGAATTTTATGTTTATGTTTCATGAAATTACAAGAACATGAATTGTATATTATATGCCATAAATGATTTTAGGGAATCAAATTTGTTGTAGAAACATGTTTTAAATGGAGAATTGTGTTCTTATGAAGTTTTATACAATGGTTGATTTTAGAATGGTAAATTGATGATTTAGTTATATGTTATGGTGTAAATTGAAAGATGTTCATGATACTATCTTCAATAACGAAAATAATACATGCATTATGAATGGAATCGGTTGAGAATTGAAATTTTGATGAGTTGTTTAGTTTTAAATATTTTACATTTTTTTAGTGATTTTAATATCGAATAATGATGTAAAGATTGATTAAAGTTGTATTGTTAACGATCGAGAAGGAGAATATTATTGTATGAATTTTGGGGTCGTTACAGTTGGTATCAAAGCACCTAATTTTCATGATTTTTGAAGAAAACGACTTTCTTAAGCGTTCTTAACAAAAATTAACACTGTGAGTTCGTTTTTAACCCAAATCACATGATTAAAATCATGTTTTGTTCGTTTCTTGATATATTATTATAATCTATGATCAATTTACATAACATATCACAACCAAACACTAATTTTGATATTTAAGAAATTATTTTTCAAGTTAGTTCATTGTATATTGCTATTTTCATAAAACTTATACTTTTAACAAAATAATTCATCAAAATTTCAATTCTCAACCGATTCCATTCATAATGCATGCATTATTTTTGTTATTGAAGATAGTATCATGAACATCTTTCAATTTACACCATAACATATAACTAAATCATCAATTTACCATTCTAAAATCCACCAATGTATGAAACTTCATAAGAACACAATTCTCCATTTAAAACATGTTTCTACAACAAATTTGATTCCTGAAAATCGTTTATGGCATATAATATACAATTCATGTTCTTGTAATTTCATGAAACATAAACATAAAATTCTAACTATAAGGGTTAGCAATTATACCCTTAAGTTTTAGCGATGAAGAAGATGAAACAGGCGATGAGGCTTCTAGTTTGATTTCTCCCAAAACTCCTTCCTTTTTCTTTCTTTCTCTCTATCTTTTCTCTGTATCTCTTTCTAACACAGACTAACCTTTGTCTAACCATTCTAACTTCTACACTAACGTAATATAATATACATGTATCTTACATATACATATATTACATAATTATACATATATAACTTATAACATAATGACCACAATAATTATAATAAATACAATTATCACAATTAATAATATAGGTTACACATTTAGAATATCAAAAGCCCTAAGACTTATTTGGCAAAACAACATCATTTTAAAAACAGGTTTTAATAGTTAAGGCCCCGTTTGGTAAAACGGATTTAAAACAAAAGTAAGGGTCTTGTTTGGGAAAACGGTTTTAAAAACTCTTTTAATAAATCCTTTAACACATATTCTTAATGTTATCCTTTAATTAATTAAATCTTAACATTAATTTAATTAATTAAAAGTTTAACATCAATTAATCACATAAAATTGTCACATTATAATTACTTGCTAATTATAACTTCATGTAACAATTATCACATCACTACATCTAATTTAATTATCTCAATTAAATTAGAACTATAACATAAAATTATTACATATTAATTAAATTAAATATTAAATAATCATTTAATTAATATAATACACTTAATTACATTACTCCATATTAATCACATAATTATTTATTTAACTCAACAAATAATTCAATTAAAATATTTATTTTAATTCAATAAATATTAAAATTAGTATCTAAAATCCTCTTCACATCAATTCACATATTTTACAATATATATCACATATACACACACTCGTACTCGAACATCTTAAAATATAAATTTTATTTATTAAATTCTCATTTATAAATTCTTAAAAAATCTGGGATGTCACAACCACCCTCCTTCTTGAACAATTCCTCTTCCTTGGTGGATCACCTCTAGAGGCCAAACACTTGGGTGGCTAACGTTGATCAAAAGAAGGAATCAATCTCGGAGATTCAAGGAGATCACGAAGAATAAAGAGTTGAACTCGTACCTGTGGAAGCTTAGTTCTACAAGGGTATGAATCTAATCTCCTTATATTTTGTTTTAATTAATAATTTTGCATAAAGATGATCCAAGTAATTGGTTTGTAGAAAAATTTTAAACTTTGATTTTACCATGCTTCTGCTATTTTGCAATTTGATTGCGCCTATGATTTTATACAAACCTAACACTACAAAACTGCGTGCAAAACTTCTATTGGGATGTCACCATACATGATTTTGTTTGGGAAACCATGCCATTTACCTATCAAGTTAGAGCATATGGCTTTTTGGGGAATTAAGCAATGCAATATGAGTTTAGAGGCAGCTGGAGGCCAAAGGAAGTTACGGTTGCAAGAGTTAGAAGAATTGAGGAATTAAGCCTATGAAAGTTCAAAGATTTACAAGGAAAAAATTAAGGCCTTTAATGACAAGCAAACCGTGCAAAAAACCTTTGTTGTGGGACAGAAAGTTTTGCTATATCATTCCCGGCTTAAATTATTTTCAGGCAAATTGAGATCTCAATGGGTTGGACCATTTGTTATAACTAATGTTTTTCCTCATAGTGCAATTGAAATTTAAAGTCCAAGCACATGAAAGATTTTTAAGGTGAATGGACATCAGTTGAAACCTTTTTATGAGGGACATTAGGTGGAGAATGTTGAAACGGTTGACCTGGAAGATCCAATCTATACAGGATGAGAAGAGAGACATGATGTCGAGCCAACGACATTAAACAAGGGCAACTTCTTGGGAGCTAAACTAAGATCTCAGATTTTATTTTTCTATCCCTTTACTTTTTAGTTGCATGTTAGTTAGTAGTTCTTTCTTCTTTGCATGATTTTCTTATATTGGGGACAATGTAAGGTTTGAGGGGTGGGGGGGAAGATTTAGGTTTTTTTATTTAGTTTTTTTTTTGTAATTTTATTTACGAATATTGATCTAATTTTGATGGAAAGTTTAAAAAATGATGCCTTTGTCTTTGGTTATATGATTCTATTTGGCTAAGTGTTTAAAAGGTTAAAGTAAGAGATTGAAAATTAATGCTAAAATTTTAGATTCTGTTTGATGCTTAATTGGTTAATATTAGAATGATAAAAACTAAGCCATAATCCGTAGTAGCTGATTTGAATTGAATTTGTAATACATGAGTACATGAATATGAGAAGCATGCTTATTTAGCTAAGTTATCTATGAAGTTGTTTATGTGCACCAATTTCTTGATTTATAATTATTTAAATGCTTATGGTTGTTGCAGAACCTTGAGGTGAAAGAAAAAATGATGAATGAAAAGAAATAAAAAAGAAAAAAGTGATAATGATTAAAAATCTGCTTCAAGGTCCATTGTACGAATTAACTGGGTATTCAAGCCTCAGGTAGCATCAGTATTCACGTTGAAAAGTGTGATGGATAAAAGCAGCTTGACTAGTCGACTTTTGTGGCCTTTGTTACTTGAATAAGTAATGTAATAACCCAATATTTTCGATACAATTAAATAAGAAATTTTGCGTATAATTTTTTTTAATATTATTTTTATCAAAAATAATATATGGGAATACGTGCAAAGTAAAGAATATGTATATATGTGATAAATATATATTTATTTATTACATGAATGATTTCGAATTAATTTTTCGATAAAAGAATTGTTGATTATTATAAATTATATTCTTATAATAAATTAATTTTAGTAAAAATATTTTATTATGTATTTTTTCATGAAAATATAATTAAGGTATTATTTAAATAATATATGAAATAATTTTTAGAATTAATATAATAATTATTTTATTATATGAATTTATCAAGATTAGTTAAGTTAATTATTTTAACTTAATTACTAATGGTATATAAGGTAAGGTGTGATTATAGATCAAAACCCTAATGTTGATCTATGTTATAAAATTTCATGAATTAATATAATTATTGTATAATTGTATTTAAAAAGGAAAGTGTATTTATGTTATGAATAATAAGAAATTATTTTCTTAAGGAATTTGAATATTAAATATGATTAATAACTATATTTGTATTCAAATATATGTATGTATATTAATACAAGTTATGATTATGAATTTTAAATATAATTATGATAATTAACATAATTATATGAATATATATTAAGAATTTATTTATTTTATTTAAATATTAGGCATAGTAATTTAATATGTTTGTATTTAAATGAAAGCATGGATATTATGTGATATAGGATAATGATTAGGAAACCTTAATTCATAAATTTGGGAACCCTAATTATAGCAAGAAACCCTAAATTTTTATAAAACCCTAATTATTATTTGAAAACCCTAATTTTTAATTAGTGTGTTTTAATTAAATTTTTATTAAATTCTTAATTAATTTTCCAAACCCTAGGAATTATATGGCAAACCCTAAGGGTTAAATCCTAAATTCAAGTGCCATGGACAAGAATACCCTTAAGTGTTTTGTTAAATTATTAAAATGACATTTTTGGATTTGTTTTATTAGATTGCTTGTGAATCTTGCCAAGATATTGATCAATTAATGCTAAGATATTACACACATGCTAAAATCTCATCTCATCAGCCAAAAACCGACACCTTTCATCAACCAAGTTCAATGAATCAAAGTATTGCAAGAAAAGAAAGAAAAAGAAAGAAACTTCAATTATTTTTCTCAAACACAAGCCAAGACTCTCTCTCTAAGACCTACAAATTTTCTCTCTAACTTGGTCACAATATCAAACAATAACATCCCATACACTAACCCATAACAGATCAAAGATCAGAAATTAAAATATTGCTCAAGAAAAGGTATAAAACTCTAACCAAGCTAGATCTTTAATTTTTCGTTAGATGTTATTTTTAAGTGTTAATATATGTGCTATGATATGTTAATAAGTGATCTGGGTTGAGAAATAACATTTACATAATATCTAGATCCACGAAAATTGAAATTTTTTAAAACATAAAAAACTTAAAAATCTTAACTGACAGCCCAAAGTCGGGGCCTATAGATCTCAATCTGTTTATGATATATTGTGTTTATGTGTGTATATGCGTTATGTCACATGATGTTAGTATTCTGAAAGTGGAATCATGATCATAGCATGTGTAGATTGAAAGTTATTCATGGTCAAATATTGGTTGACCAAACTGAAAATATGAATTTCTGGAAATTCTAGAAAATTCAAGATCAACTTCTGACATGTACTTTGACCAAGCTAGATCTTGCTTCTGTGATGTGTTAAGCTACATAAGTGTGTTATATTTGTACATTGACATACATACTACACAAGTGTAGCACTTTAACACACAAACATAGCCCAGAATCCATGTTATTAAAGTCACAAATTGACCCCTCGCACTGTTTTCATTTTCTGAAAATTTCAAAAAATGAAGAACAGCTCTGACAACTAGTTTGATCCCTTATATCTTCTTCATATGATATAGTTAGACCCAGAAATTACTATACATTTGTAGTATTACATAAGTAGAACATCAATGAAGCACTCTCATGCCCAGAAACATCAAGAACAAAGAATTAAATTCGGTCAAATTAGGTACCTAAGGACTGTTCTTGAGTTGCTCAAGAACACCTAAGGCAACACTTTCCGTCGCCATAGCCCTTTAGCGATGGACAAATTTTTGAAAAATAATTATATTAATTAAAATAATTTTATAAATTAAAATAAATAGAAATTAATTATTAAAAATTCATAAAATTATTTTAAGTTATAAAAATTAACTTTTAATATTTTGACATAAATTTTATTAATATTTTAATTTAATTAAATATTAATGATATTAAATTTATTTAATAATTATATTAAATAAATAAGTTAAAAATGATTTAATATATTAAAAATTATTTTAAATGATATTAAAGTATTAAAAAATATTTTAAGTTATAATAAATGACTTTTAATATTTTGAGATAAATGTCATTAATATTAAAATATTAATGATAATAAATTTATTTAATAAGTATATTAAATAAATTAGTTAAAAATGGTTTTAATATTTTAAAAATCATTTAAAAATAATATTAAAATTTTAAAAAATATTTTTAAGTTATAATAAATAACTTATAATGTTTGGATAAGAATTTCATTAATATCTTATTATTAATGATAAGGAATTTATTTAATAATTATATTAAATAAATTATTTAAAAATAATTTAAATGCTTTATAAATCATTTAAAAGTGAAATAACTATTTTAAAAATATTTTAAGTTATAATAAATAACTTTTCATATTTTGATATGAATAACATTAATATTTTAATATTCATAGTAATTATTTAAAAATAATTTTAATACTTTAAAAATCATTTGAAAGTGATATTAATGTTTTAAAAATGTTTTAAATTATAATAAATAACTTTAAATATTTGGAAATAAAATACATTAATATTTTAATATTAATGGTAATTATTTAAAAATGATTTTAATGTTTTAAAAATCATTTAAAGGTAATATTAAGGTTTTAAAAATATTTTAGGTTATAATAAATAAATTTTAAAGTGTTGACATGAAGTTCATTAATATTTTAAATTATTTAAATACTAATGATAATGAAATTATTTAACCATTAATTCATTAAAAATGATATAAGTGTTTGAAAAATCATTATAAATGATTTTAATAATTGAAAAAAATATTATAAATGATAATTAAATTATCTAATATAATATTTAAGTTCTTGAACAAAATTTCATTAAAAATACATTCGTTAATTATCCGATAATGCAATTAGGATGCCGAAATAGTACCAAAAACCAAACTAGACTTACATAGTTTGACTTGGTAACTATTCTTAAATGCTTTAATGACTGTTATGGATATGTGGCAACGTGTTTAAGCTGTATAATGACTGCAAATTAGCAGTATTATGTGTTAAGTTATATTATTCTAATTAAAAGAATAATTCTATTGATGATAGGTCCTTATATTAAAGATAAAAGCTTAAGCTATACTACGTAGCATTAATCAGCTATCAAGGCAAGTATCCTAACCCTTGCATTTAATTTATGCAATGGATTTTGTAAGCAAGTTTCTTATCTCAATTTTTTATTGAACAAGTTTCTGAACTATTCTCTTTCATTGTACAAGTATCTAAACCTTAAGCACTATTATTTTTCATGCAGACATGTATATATTATGCTAGTTTCCAATTCAATATAAATTATCAAATACAAGGCATGTTCATGAATAATTATTGTAAATTATTCATATCCATAATGATATTCATGATTCATTTATGAAATTATTCTCTTATTGTGGAATTTTATTCAATACGTTTATTATTTGTTAATATCTCATTATTTATACAAGTGTCCCTACTTGTATGAATTATTGTATTCCTGCAAGAACTCTTGAATTAGAAATCCTTTGATATGACAAATCTTGTTACATACTATTAAATTTCGATATGTTGTTATGGTTTAAAGACTGTTTAAGCTATTTGACTCGGCTAGACATAGTTGAATTGTACTATTGAATCTTATTGTTTATGATAAGGCCGTCCAACTGAATTTTTTAGTTAGGACTCCAGACTAAGTATGAACAACCCGTAATGAAAAAATTGTTTTTGTGCCCAAGGCAAACAGAGTGAACGAATTATCGTTCAAACAGATAGTATTGATCAATATAGGACATAACGGGGCTGATCACCCTACATGTCCGTAAGCCCAGAACGGTTTGCAGATGAATTTCTGTTTAAACCTTTTCGAAAATAAAAAATAAAAGTTCATGGTCTATTGACCGCTCAGCATTTATCGTCACTACGTCGTTTCAAAATTTTTAAACGATTTGATATGTTATTTAGATATGTTTCGAAAAACTTCACAACTATTGATTCGTTGTAGAAGTATATCTCAAAGAAAATATTTACTTCTTTCAGCTAAAGTTTATTAACTGCTATTACTTGCTGAGCAATTGAATGCTCATTCTTGCTTTAAATTAAATATTTTCAGCTAAGCGTGATCGACCTGAAGGTTCTAACAAGGACAAAGGAAAGGGAAACCTACAAGAATAAGTTTATGGTATCTTTTGTAATAGTCAGACTTTATTAAGACGATAATATTTATTATCTATCATGTAATGAATGTTTTAAAGGTCGTGTACTTGGGATTAGACAACTCTGATATATAAATTAAGTTTGTTTATTTATATTGTATTATTATTCTGCTCAAAGAAATGATATCGTCTAGCACCAAGTTCGAATTTCAAGTACCTGAATTTGGGGGCCTCACAGGTTGGTATCAGAGCTTTAGGTTAGGAACCATAGGTGGGGGATACCTTAGGCTATAACCTTAAGCTAAATAGAAGCGTTGAAAAATAAATAACTCAAATAGAGTTTAAAGGAAATGAATTAAGGAAATTCATCGAAAAATAAAATAAAAGTAACTTATATAAACTATTATTCGCTATGTGCTAATCAAGATAATTTGTGTATAGATGTCAGGAAGGAAAGGACTAGAAGACTCTCATGTCGCAAGTGAGGAGCAACTTATTTCACCCAAGCCTATACTCGAGCCAATAGCGGAAGTAGAAGCTTACATTGAAAGTGATGAACCAAGGGTAGATTTAAGCAGTGATCATGATGAATATCCTGAAATGGAGCTGAATGAAGAAACAGAAGAAGAACAATATATGGTGGCAGTTACATTAGAACCGGCAACAAAATAAGTACAAGATCTGGAAAATAAGGTGTTTTCCCTGGAAGAAATGTTGAAAGTGGAAAGGCTTTTGAACAAACACTTACATGAGGCAATAGTTGAAGTAATAAAGGAACGGAATAAGATGAAGGTTCAAATAGATAAAATTAAAACTGAATGTAGTGTACCTTGTAAAGCTTCAAATAAGAAGGTGAAAAGGAAATGGAATGATAGTGATCCGGGAAATTCTGAAAATAACTAAGATAATCTTAAAAAGAAAAAAATATGTAAGAACAGTGGAAAGGGGCATGGGGGCGTATGCAAGAAAGGACAAAAGACATGTTCTAATTGTGGGCAAGGGAGGCATTTCTCTTTTCGTTGTCTCAAACCAAAGCCGCGTCCATGTTTTGTATGTGGAATGTTAGACCATCAAGTAAGAAATTGTCCAAAGAAGAAGTCAAGTGAAGGAAGTGGAAAGAAGTAGGATAATTATTCTATGATTATGTGATAGATGAAGTGTGTATGATATATATGTGTGTGTAATGTACTACTCCTAACTTTTGTATAAGTTATTGTAATGAATTCCGACTTTTGTTGTCACTAAGGGATAGTAAGTGATTATGGCAGTCTGTATTATGTAATGAAAAGTACTATGTACTGTTTAAATATGAATATGAATATTATGATATTATTATATGTTAAGATAGTATGTTGTTAAATGACAATTTGTTAATTCCGCAAGCTGAAGTTGGGAATCCAGCAAGCTGAATTGGTCTAAAATTTAGATTTCTATATTCTATCTTTTATGATACCATTAATAATGGTATATGAATGATAAGGTAATAAATTAAGGTTTTGTATAACCAGATAATAAAAATATTTGTTATGTATGATTTGTGAAAAGTATATATTGGTATGTGTAAGGAAAATTATTATTAAATAGAAAATGGGTTAAAATAACTAGTTAATGAAAGGATTTTATTTTATTTTTTTTAAAATAAAATAATAATAATAAAAATCATGTGGTGGGAGTGTTATCGTACTAAGTCTCAAGCGCAAGGAAACGCTAAACGACATGATGCAAGTAGACTGTAAGTAATGGATCAAGACGCGCAGCAGTTACGGACTTGTAATACGAAATATCCTAAGAAACGTCGGTGGGGGAAATACGAATGCTGGGAAAAGCAGTGGAAAGCTGGCGATCACGTATTCAACTCCGACAAGTAAGCCAACTGCGAGGACCTTCAATATGACGGTTCAAGATACGGTAGCAGCCGGGGATGTAATTCTAGGTATTATTCGAATAAATTTTATTTTCTTATATATGATTTTCTTATAAATAATAAATCGTTTTATTAAGGAATTTTGAAGGAGGAATTTGAGTTCTATTAGAAATCAGATTCCGTTTAAACAGATAGATAAGCTTTATGCTGAATAAGTTAAAGATTAGTTCGATCGAATCAGATCGAGATCTACTTGCAATGAATGTGTATATTATTTACCCTTGTGCGCATAAGTTTTGAAACGGTAATTCCGGGGACGGAATCCTTATAAGGGAGGGTGAATATAATAACCCAATATTTTCGATACAATTAAATAAGAAATTTTGCGTATAATTTTTTTATATATATTATTTTTATCAAAAATAATATGTGAAAATACGTGCAAAGTAAAGAATATGTATATATGTGATAAATATATATTTATTTATAACATGAATGATTTCGAATTAATTTTTCGATAAAAGAATTGTTGATTATTATAAATTATATTCTTATAATAAATTAATTTTAGTAAAAATATTTTATTATGTATTTTCCATGAAAATATAATTAATGTATTATTTAAATAATATATGAAATGATTTTTAGAATTAATATAATAATTATTTGCTTATATGAATTTATCAAGATTAGTTAAGTTAATTATTTTAACTTAATTAATAATGGTGTATAAGGTAAGGTGTGATTATAGATCACAACCTATATGTTGATCTATATTATAAAATTTCATGAATTAATACAATTATTGCATAATTATATTTAAAAAGAAAAGTGTATTTATGCTATGAATAATAAAAAATTATTTTCTTAATGAATTTGAATATTAAATATGATTAATAACTATATTTGTATTCAAATATATGTATGTATATTAATATAAGTTATGGTTATGAATTTTAAATATAATTATGATAATTAACATAATTATATGAATATATATATATATATATTAAGAATTTATTTATTTTATTTAAATATTAAGCATAGTAATTTAACATGTTTGTATTTAAATGAAAGCATGGATATTATGTGATATAGGATAATGATTAGAAAACCCTAATTCATAAATTTGGGAACCCTAATTATAGCAAGAAACTCTAAATTTTTACAAAACCCTAATTATTATTTAAAAACCCTAATTTTTAATTAATGTGTTTTAATTAAATTTTTTTTAAATTCCTAGTTAATTTTCCAAACCCTATGAATTATTTGGAAAACCCTAAGGGTTAAAACCTAAGGGTTAAAGCCTAGATTCAAGTGCCATGAACAAGAATACCATTAAGTGTTTTGTTAAATTATTAAAATGACATTTTTATATTTGTTTTATTAGATTGCTTGTGAATCTTGCCAAGATATTGATCAATTAATGCTAAGATATTACACACATGCTAAAATCTCATCTCATCAGCCAAAAACCGACACCTTTCATCAATCAAGTTCAATGAATCAAAGTATTGCAAGAAAAGAAAGAAAAAGAAAGAAACTTCAATTATTTTTCTCAAACCCAAGCCAAGACTCTCTCTCTCTAAGACCCACAAATTTTCTCTCTAACTTGGTCACAATATCAAACAATAACATCCCATACACTAACCCATAACAGATCAAAGATCAGAAATCAAAATATTGCTCAAGAAAAGGTATAAAACCCTAACCAATCTAGATATTTAATTTTTCGTTAGATGTTATTTTTAAGTGTTAATATATGTGTTATGATATGTTAATAAGTGATCTAGGTTGAGAAATAACATTTACATAACATCTAGATGCACGAAAAATAAAATTTTTAAAAACTTGAAAAACTTAAAAATCTTGACTGACAGCCCAAAGTCGGGGCCTATAGATCTCAATCTGTTTATGATATGTTGTGT
The DNA here is from genome assembly GCA_020205555.1 of Panax stipuleanatus. Taxonomy (NCBI): domain Eukaryota; kingdom Viridiplantae; phylum Streptophyta; class Magnoliopsida; order Apiales; family Araliaceae; genus Panax; species Panax stipuleanatus. The sequence continues at coordinate 118,988,289 of CM035116.1, read as the reverse complement.
TTATGTGTGTATATGTGTTTTATGCCATATTGTTAGTATTCTGAAAGTGGAATCATGATCATAACATTTGTAGATTGAAAGTTATTCATAGTCAAATATGGGTTGACCAAACTGAAAATATAAATTTCTGGAAATTCCAGGAAATTCAAGAACAACTTTTGACATGTAGTTTGACCAAGCTAGATCTTACTTCTGTGATGTTGTTAAGTTACATAAGTGTGTTATATTTGTACCTTGACATACATACTACACAACTGTAACACTTTAACATACAAACTTAACCCAGAATTTAAGTTATTAAAGCCACAAATTGACCCCTCGCACTGTTTTTATTTTCTGGAAATTCCAAGAAATGAAGAACAGCTCTGACAGCTAGTTTGATCCCTTATATCTTCTTCATATGATATAGTTAGACCCATAAATTACTATACACTTGTAGTATTACATAAGTAGAACACCATTGAAGCACTCTCATGCCCAGAAACATCAAGAACAAAGAATTAAAGCCGGTCAAACTAGGTACCTAAGGACTGTTCTTGAGTTACTCAAGAACACCTAAGGCAACACTTTTCGTCGCGATAGCCCTTTAGCGAGGGACAGATTTTTGAAAAATAATCATATTAATTAAAATAATTAAAATAAATAGAAATTAATTATTAAAAATTCATAAAATTATTTTAAAAATTATTTTAAGTTATAAAAATTAACTTTTAATATTTTGACATAAATTTTATTAATATTTTAATTTAATTAAATATTAATGATATTAAATTTATTTAATAATTATATTAAATAAATAAGTTTTTAATATATTAAAAATGATTTTAATATATTAAAAATCATTTTAAATGATATTAAAGTATTAAAAAATATTTTAAATTATAATAAATGACTTTAATATTTTGAGATAAATGTCATTAATATTCAAATATTAATGATAATAAATTTATTTAATAAGTATATTAAATAAATTAGTTAAAAATAGTTTTAATATTTTAAAAATCATTTAAAAATAATATTAAATTTTAAAAAATATTTTTAAGTTATAATAAATAACTTATAATATTTGAATACGAATTTATTAATATCTTATTATTAATGAAAAGGAATTTATTTAATAATTATATTAAATAAATTATTTATAAATGATTTAAATGTTTTATAAATCATTTAAAAGTGAAATAAATATTTTAAAAATATTTTAAGTTATAATAAATAACTTTTAATATTTTGATATGAATAACATTAATATTTTAATATTCATAGTAATTATTTAAAAATATTTTAATACTTTAAAAATCATTTGAAAGTGATATTGATTTTTAAAAATGTTTTAATTTATAATAAATAACTTTTAATATTTGAAAATAAAATACATTAATATTTTAATATTAATGGTAATTATTTAAAAATGATTTTAATGTTTTAAAAATCATTTAAAGGTAATATTAAGGTTTTAAAAATATTTTCAGGTTATAATAAATAAATTTTAAAGTGTTGACATGAAGTTCATTAATATTTTAAATTATTTAAATACTAATGATAATGAAATTATTTAACAATTAATTCATTAAAAATGATATAAGTGTTTGAAAAATCATTATAAATAATTTTAATGGTTGAAAAAAATATTATAAATGATAATTAAATTATCTAATATAATATTTAAGTTCTTGAACAAAGTTTCATTAAAAAGACATTCGTTAATTATCCGATAATACAATTAGGATGCCGAAATAGTACCAAAAATCAAACTAGACTTACATAGTTTGACTTGGTAACTGTTCTTAAATGCTTTAATGATTGTTATGGATATGTGACAACGTGTTTAAGCTGTATAATGACTGCAAATAAGCAGTATAATGTGTTAAGTTATATTATTCTAATTAAAAAAATAATTCTATTGATAATAGGACCTTATATTAAATATAAAAGCTTAAGCTACACTACGTAGCAGTAATCAGCTATCAAGGCAAGTATCCTAACCCTTGCATTTACTTTATGCAATGGATTTTGTAAGCAAGTTTCTTATCTCAATTTCTTATTGAACAAGTTTTTGAACTATTCTCTTTCATTGTATAAGTATCTAAACCTTAAGCACTATTGTTATTCGTGTAGACAGGTATATATTATGCTAGTTTTCAATTCAATATAAATTATCAAATACAAGGCATGTTCATGAATAATTATTGTAAATTATTCATATCCATAATAATATTCATGATTCGTTTATGAAATTATTCTCCTATTGTGGAATTTTATTCAATACGTTTGTTATTCATTAATATCTCATTATTTATACAAGTGTCCCCACTTGTATGAACTGTTGTATTCCTGCAAAAACTCTTGAATTAGAAATCCTTTGATATGACAAATCATGTTACATACTATTAAATTTTGGTATGTAGTTATGGTTTAAAGACTGTCTAAGCTATTTGACTCGGCTAGACATAGTTGAATTGTACTATTGAATCTTATTGTTTATGATAAGGTCGTCCAACTAGATTTTTTAGTTAGGACTCCAGACTAAGTATGAACAACCCGTAATGGGAAAATTATTTTTGTGCCCGAGGCAAACAGAGTGAACGAATTATCATTCAAACAGATAATATTGATCAATATAGGATATAACGGGTCTGATCACCCTACATGTCCGTAAGCCCACAATGGTTTGCAGATGAATTTCTGTTTAAACCTTTTCAAAAATAAAAAATAAAAGTTCATGGTCTATTGACCGCTCAGCATTTATAGTCACTACGTCGTTTTAAAATTTTTAAACGATTTGATATGTTATTAAGCTATGTTTTGAAAAACTTCACAACTATTGATTCGTTGTAGAAGTATACCTCAAAGAAAACATTTACTTCTTTCAGCTAAAGTTTATTAACTGCTATTACTTGCTGAGCAATTGAATGCTCATTCTTGCTTTAAATTAAATATTTTCAGCTAAGCGTGATCGTCTTGAAGGTTCTGACAAGGACAAAGGAAAGGAAAACCTACAAAAATAAGTTTATGGTATCTTTTGTAATAGTCAGACTTTATTAAGACGATAATATTTATTATCTATCATGTAATGAATGTTTTAAAGGTCGTGTACATGGGATTAGACAACTCTGATATATAAATTAAGTTTGTTTATTTATATTGTATTATTATTCCGCTTAATGAAATGATATCGTGTAGCACCATGTTCGGATTTTAAGTACCTGAATTTGGGGACGTCACAAGTTAGCCCTAGGGGTGTCTCTACACCCAGCGCTCTAAGACCATCTAGTTTAAGAGTCTGATAAGTCAGTTTTATACCTACTTATCTGGTATCTATTACTTGAATAAGTTGTTTAATCTCATGTGTCGTAGTCACTTTTCATGTATTTTGTGGTTATTTTATAGATTTCATGCTTGGGAACTGTGTGAGCGGCTATTGGCATGGACATGCAAGGAAATGCAATCCGGAACGCATTTGTGCTTTCATGTTAATTTCGTACTTTGGCTTGGGACATGGATTTTATTATAGAGCTTCTTCTTAGATTTTCAGAACATCTTGATTCATTATAATCGGAGTTCCGAGGAAGAAGTTATGACCTGTTTACCAAGCGAAAGTTGAAACCTAAGAGTTTGGAAGTGCAATTTACATAGTAGTCACTTGGAGCCCAAATTCGACCTTGATCCAATCAGAATCTGTCAATGCTCAAAAAATGAAAGTTGTAGCTCTCGTTGACAGCTTCGATTTGACTGGTAGTAGGCCCCGTTACTCTTCTTGGATCAAAAGTTATGCTCGTTCTACCAAAGGATGTCGTAGCAGCAAAGCAAAGCCCATCGGGGCTGGCATTTACAAGGCAAAACCCCCGTCAGGGAGGGGGTAGGGCAGAAAACCCCCGCGAGGGCGGGCGTAACAAGGCTAAAAAGCTGGCCAGGGCGGGCTTACTCGCTGGGAACATGAAAAACTCCTATTTCAAGTAGGATTTGGATGGAATTAGGGCTGTGAGTTTAGTTGGGTCAAAAAGGCTATTTAAGAGTCAAGGATGGACATATTAGAGGGGGATTCCATTAGATTAATATAGAATAGATTAGACACAAACCCTACTTAAAAGGGGATTTAGAGATTGAAGCAATTGGAAGCTATTGGAGATCCAGATCAAGAGCAAGAAGGAGGACGAATTTGTCAGCAACAGATTCAATTCTTTTCCTTAATCTTATTCTTATCTTTTAATGTGTATTCAATTGTGGATTTTTAGTTTTAATTCAATGAACTAATTCTTTCATTAAGATTACAATGGATCTTATTGTGTAATTTATTTTAATATGCTTCTCTATCAATTATTGTGATTTATTATTGTGAATTATCTATTATGTTTTGGAATAATTGTTTAATTGATTGGCCATCAATTACCGTGATAATCTATATGAATCAAGAGAGGAGTATAGATTTAGATCTGATCATGATAGCATGTGTTTATGATTTCTGCATAGATGGAAATCGTGATTCGTGTTTAGGGTAGAAGTATGCCTTTACGCCATATGTAATCTTATAGAGAACTGTGATTAAATCTTTTTTAATTGTAATTCACATAGCAATATAGTAGATTAGTTACTTAGGGTGTCTTGATTAATTCTATCATCTGTGAATTTGAGTGAGTATGGTATGATGCATCGTGAGGTGGTTATATTTGTTTTCGTGTTCTTGATTAACAATTCGAATAGTGAATATAATTGATAAGAAATATGTTAACTTAGATGAAGCAATAAGTGAAGTTGTGATCTTAAATCTCCGTAATCTTAATTTAACTAGTGGTGAATAATAGTAGTTTAATTATAAATTAAAATTCATTCGTTTAAATAAGATTGAGTTGGTTACGGGTTAGTACTTGGTGATATTTATTAAATAATTCCTCGTGGGAACGATACTTTACTTTCACTTTATTACTTGTTGACCACGTATACTTGCGTGTTGTGCGTAACTAGATTTTACCCAACAGAGTCGTTGGTGGAAAGTTCGCTACATGGGTAACTCTGAAAAGCCTAAGAAAAGGAGATATTGCACATGTCATGAAAGGAAGAAATATGAGAAAAGTATGAAAATACATTCATCTGTGCTAAAGAGGAGGTTCAAAGAAAAAAAATTGAAAAACAAGGAAAATCTGTTTTGGGTTGGGAATCAGTGTGCACGATTTTTGTTCCATGGTAACTAAGTTGAGTAAGTATAAAGATTGTAGGAAAGTTGCTTATGTGGATCCGGTTTGATTTAATTAAATTCATTGTTGAAATGGTAAGGTTGTTAATTGGGAGTTAACTGATGAGGCATTGATTAGATTTCTGTAAGTTTAGTGTTGATAGTCATGATTTGTATCTTGATATCTTTTGACATATTGGTTAAATAGAATTTTTTTAGAAATCAAACTTTTGGTTTACACGAGGACGTGTAAAAGGTTAAGTGTGGGGGAATTTGATAAATACATAAAAATCATTGATTTGGATTCCTTTACGTTTAGTTTATTGCATGATTTGCTGTGTAATTGAGCATGATAAGTGTGTTTATTGATTTCAGGAGTAATTGGAGCTGAAAAGATGAAAAAGGGATGAATCAGAGCTAAAAGATCAACTGTTGCTGATCAGGGTCAGGCTCGACATTGCCTATTCCTAGTGCAAAAGCAGTGTAGTCGCGCTGCTGTAGGATTTTAAGAGAAAGCTGAATTCATCCCGGCAAGTCCAAATGAACTGTTGAATCCGTCCCAGCGAGTTCATCCCAGTCCAAGTTCGCCCTAGCGAATACTGAAGCCACCCCAGAGTATTTCTCTCTGTTATTGGGCACGGCCGCGCCGTCCCCTAGTACAAATGGGGCGCGGTTTTGCTAGGTAGGGAATTGGGAATTTTTGGAAAGTCTTCAAGGCAAATTCTGGCAGATTTCTACATGGAATTGGATTGATATTAGACTTAGGATTTCGTCTAGAGTGAGATTTTCTTTCCAAATTGGATTCTATTTCTTTATAGAAACTAGAGTATGATTTGTAATTTCTTTTTGGATTTGGATTTCTAGTTCTCATAGAATTTAGGACTTTGTCTAGCACTATAAATACACTGTAATAGTCAGGGTTTTAGATATCATCTATTGCCAGTTATCATATACCATTGGAGTGCAAACTTGGAAGCAAGTTAGGCTATTTTTCTTTATTCAGTTCTAAAGGGAGGTGGAACCTTGTTACAAGTAGTTGATTAATTGAGTTATATTATTTATTCCTTCTTGCATGAAACTTCTTCTGATAATATGATTTCATTTATTGCATGCTAATTGATCTAATTTATTTGATACGGCCAGTTGAGTTAATTTTATGATTATCATCTGCTAGATTAGAATTGGTATTACTTGTAATTTGTATCACTCTTCATCACAAGTAGAAAATTAGTGATACTAATTGTGGACAAGCTTTTGTGTATTGCTAAGGTTATTAGGAAACAAGTTAAACAAATTGAGCTTATGTGTTTGTTACTTGGATTAGCCTAATTCTCTATTTCTTAATATTTCTATCATATTAAATCTAAAGAGCTTATTCTAGGTTCTATCACAGTGAGAATCTGGTGGAGAGCTTGTTTCATATAGTGACTATCTTTTTGGATAGCAGAGCTTATTATTATCTAGGCTGATAGTTTCATTGAAGGGTAAATAATAATAAATTAATTAATGGATTGCTGTAACTTGGTGAAACTGAACTACGACACTGAAGTTGTCACATATTTTGTTAAAATCATTAATTTAATTATGTTTTCTTAGTGTTAAACAATATCAAAATCCTCCCATCTTTACTTATATAGTAGAATAAATTTGAAACAACTTACTCTCTGTGGGATCGATCCTTACTTTCTACTGTGTTAATTGTTATAATTTGTGAAGTGAAAGTGAAGTTAATTTAGGAGTGTCAACGACAGCTCCTACTTTTCTATATATTGAATATACATATATAAAAAATGCACCTTAATATTTACTTGTCCAAAAGAAGATATCAGAAAATCATAGAAAGTCACTCCACAAATATTAATCATCATCACAGTTTAGCAGCACAAAAAAACTTGTAATCCAGTCAACCTGGATGATCTTGTCAACTAAGGTTTAAATAGCTCTACAGTATAAAAAAGGTGTGGCAACCATCTCTCAAGTATCAATGAGCCCATCTCTAGTTCATTATAATAAACAAGTTGATATCAGACACTAGGAATTCATTTCAAACATTGAAACGCACACACATAGCAAAATCACCATCACCCCCAATTTCAATCATGGAATAGAAGCTAAGTCTAGAACCCCTGATGGATTTCAATCATACACAACCTCAAATGAAATCATGGTCGTATTTCTGTTCTTCGATCGATTGTAACAAAACTCTATTTGAGAAAGCGTCAGATCCCATTGCTTCGGCTTTGTCCCAACCAGACACCGTAGAAGATTTCCCAAACTACAGCTCACCACTTCGGTCTGAGGGGATGGTAGGCACTGCTAAAATTCAACTGCGTTCCAAGCTTCTCCCATAAACGTTTCCAAAAATTGCTTATGAACATCGTGTCTATAGCACCCCCAAATCCGGGTTCCCAGAACCTCGGACATGGTGCGTCACGATACATCATCTTCATACATATTCTATAAACTAATGCAGAATATATAAACATATATTGTTTATTTCACATGATTCTATAACATATCCCAAGGTCTGTTAACCTTAACTAAATAAATACCTTAAGTAATTAAAAAGGTTTACAACATTACTTGCATCAGATAACTAATAGTTATAAATGTATATAATTTACTCTTGGAGTTTGTCTTTGCCTCTGTCTTTCGTCGAACCTTCGTCTTAATCTGAAATTTATTATCATGATATAGCAAGGGTGAGCAACGACTTTGCTGAGCAAGTTTCAATATAACAAGGATATATCATTATTGAAAGAAAAAATAAGCTTTCGAATTTTTAACACTATAATCATTGTGAAAGAGCATAAATTAGAGTTTCAATAAATGAATGAGTAAACCAATAATGTTTAATGTCAACAAGGACCATGAATAATTTTAACTGAACCTTAGGGTAATGAAGGTGATCAGCCTTTCATACCTGATGAACATATGCAACATGCACTAAGTGCAAATCAATAATCAGTATAGATATGAATAATCAACAATAATTATTCACTACCATGTTTGATCAATAATAACTCGAGTTTGAGTTATGAAACTTGCCTGTATCGTCGATAACTACTACGCAATCTAATTTAATCGCTTTATTGAAAAGACCTATCAGTTATAAGATTGATATTTCAAGTAGTATAACATACTTATATCATAATAATATTACTTTAAAAGTAAATTATCTAACACTTAACCACATAGTCAAATATTAGATAACCTTAACACCATACTTATTTACATGTCTAACATTAGCACACATCGAGTCTTTAATAGTATTCAATATAGTATACTGAGTGGTTTTCCATAAACAACCAACAAATTAGTTTCCGTCTCGTCTACACTGTTTTCACAGTGAGTTAGATCAGTTACTAATTCGTATATACCTTTGCTCCCTAAAGTAATCGTTTAGCCCAGCTACTATACATCAACCATTAAAGGGTACGATTGCACTACCTTAGACTTAACACTTACTCGTTCATTTATAAGTTCTTATTATAACTCGATAAACTATTTATGAATTCAGGAGACTTAATATATCATTTCAACAAACTGAAACCAAACTGTCTTCCCATCCTAACCTTTTCAGTTTCCATTTCAGCAAGCTGGAAAAAAAAACTGACTTCTTTTCCTGACATTTCAGTTTCCGTTTCAGCACCTTGAATTATTTATTTCAGGAAGCTGAAATACCCTTTTCACGAAAATACTAAATCAACTTATTATTTTTCTATCCATTGGCCAAACATGTATACATATATTCCATACACATAAAGAATATTTCTGAAATTTTTCAATTTCCTTAAGTATTTTTTAAAAATCCATTTCTAGTTAAAACGTTAAGAAATTAGCTACATCACGCTTAACTTTAGAAATTCCCAACTCTTGGCGGGATATTACACGTGTTAACGTGAGCTTCCAGTTTAAATTCCGTGGCCATCGGAGTTATAGAACTCTGAGTATAACGATTTTTGTCGGAAAAACCCAAATATTAAAACGGTCATAACTTGGTTAATTTAAGTCGGAATGAGCTCATTTTTAGACACAAGGTACTTTATCTAATATATTTTCATGTCTCAAAAGATTGTAATTTTTTCATAAATTAAGTTACCAGAAATGCCCCTAGCAGTTTTATGTAGCCTACTTTAAGGCATTTTTCAGATTTTGACCCTTTTGCTAAAAATAGTCCACACAAAAATTTATAACTCCTTTTTCAGTGATTCCACTTGAAAATTCTAGAAGACTCATAGATAAAATTCTAAAAATTGACCACACTCAAAAATTCGAAATAGAATGAGAGATATGGTCTTTTTAATTTCATACTTCGTTTTCACAAAAATCTGATTTTCAATACTTGGTGATTTCTAAGAAAACTTCCATATCTCTTGATTAATCAAATATTAGCCATCATCAATAATCATAATACATATTAATATCTATATATACTCATGGATCTACCATGATCCATGTTCTATTTCATCAAATAATCACCAAACACAAGATTAAACACAATCAACGCTAAAAATTTAGGGTTTTCTAACTTTTGAAAAACCTAGATTCCATTTCTTAGTTTAGATCTAAGTTTTGATACATAAAAGGGTTAAATATACACTTAAAACACTTTTAAACACATAAATCTAAGGTTTTAACCTCAAGATCATAACTTTACAAAGATCAAACTCAAACAAAAAAAAAATTAGGCTATATAGGTAGAAATTTTGTTATACATTAGTTATTCTTCCTTCTTCTTCTTCATAAGCTTGGTTAGGAAGCTATGGAACACCAAAAATCTCCTCCTCTCTCCTTTTTCAATAGTGGCCGAACATGAGCCTCTCTCTCTCTCTCCCTCTCTCTTGTTAGCAACTAGTGGGAAATGAAAGATGAGAGAGAAACAAACTAAGTTTTATTAGTTTGATAGATTTGTGAGCTAGTAGATATATTTGTTATATCTAATCCGCTAATATCTTAATTCCTTCTCTCTCTCCTCATCATGATAGATGGTTGCTTGCAAGACTAAAGGTTGCTTGTTAATTTAGCTAAAGTGGTGGCCAAAAGAAAAAATGACACCTAATAAGGTAGTTCACCAACTAAAGCAACCTCATCATTACATGCTTCCCCCCTTATTCCTTCCTTGTGTAAATTTCGGCCATGATGGCCTTATTTGGCCCATTTTGTTTTCTTTTCAAGGCCCAATTAGCTTACTTAATGGTCCAAAAGGTCCTCTCTCCATTGGGCTAAAAGTTGGGCCACTCTTATAATTCTTTGGGATAGAAATTTTAATTCTTTGCGCTTGCAATTCAATATAGTTCCATACTTTTTAATTTTTATCCTCTCCTAATCATTTAGTTAGGGTTTCATTACACATATTTGTAAGTTAATTCCTTACTCATATATCTTTAACTTCATAACCCAATTAGACTTGCTTTACTTAGGTTATAAAATTAATTACTTGAGATATATTAAATAAATCTCTTAGGGTTAGTATAAATTTTTAAGTACTATCATTCTCTTATATTATAACCCATTAGATTTTTAATTACCATACCTAATATATGTATTAGGTCACATAACTTTATTCTTAATTCTCGTTGTATACAAAATAAATGTATACACATTATATAACGTATATTTATTTAAGCAAACCCATCATTCTCACAAGTCATCACATATTCTATTAGTTTATTAACTAAATAGCTATAACTGGCTTAATAAGTTATGAACACTCACATAATCATACAAGATAATCTAATAGGTTAAGACATATTTCATAAATCTCTACATTTTTAATTACCTTAATAAAATTTCTTACACCATTTAGTTAACATCAAATTTATAGGTATCGTAGTACCTTATCCTTAATATTCCTTCAAGTATATTTAAATTCATTTCTAGGGTTTAGAAATTTTGTAACCCATATTTTCTCTATTCTCATTCAAATAGTAAACCATATAGGTTCTACTTAAATTTTTTAATAAATCCTCAAATTTCCATCTAGGTTTTATTCTTTTAACCTTTATTTTAATCATTCAAGATCTTATAAATTTTTGGATTGTCACATTTACCCCTTCTTCTAAGAATTTTGTCCTCGAAATTACAGTCTACTAATCCCTATTCCTTTTATTCATCAAAACTAGGTTTTCAACGTTACTTTTATCTGATTTCATTCTCACTTAATGAGTACATACGGCTTCCTTCTATGAGAAACTATTCTATCATCACATTCTACCCAGACTTCTCTCTAAGGAGTTAAAAAAAACTTTTCATATAATGCTGAGTGGCCATATAGACCATGAACTTTCATTTTTTCGATTTCGAAAAGGTTTAAACAGAAATTCATCTGTAAACCGTCATACTTACGGGCACGGTGGGTGATCAGCTTGTTATACCCTGCATTGATTACATGCTACATGCTAGAACGACATTCGCGTTCATCATAACCGCCTTTGGAGCAAAAATATTTCTCAATTTAGGGATGTTCATACTCAGCCTGGAGTCCGAATCAAAACAATATGGTTCGGGATAAATTCCCAAACAGATACTTAAATTTTCATAAACATTTGTCTAGCTGAATCAAATAGCTTAGACATATACCAATAATTCGAATATCAATCGAAACATGTATCTGGCCTAATTCAATTGACACTTGACTTTTCTTTAAAATTTTGAAAATCATTTTATGACGTCATGATACCGCTCTGTATTTACAGTCCGTTTGAGGATTCCGTCATTTTTGTGACTTTGCCATATTACATCATACCATAGTGGACTGACGATTCTTAGATCACATCTGACACTAGGCAATACTGCATTAATAACTATATCATTTTTATCATCTTTGCACCAGGTTTCATGATGCATTAATGATATATAAAATACATTTTGATATTTAAAATAATTTTTGTCTAGCCGAAACAATTAGCGTAGACTCTTCTTTAAAAAGTGCAAAACCATTGAAAAATCATTTTTGGTGTTATTATGTCGCAACAGGTAACGATGTGTTAGTGGTTTGAAGTCCACTGCTACATAATTGTAACCATGTATTGCTGATAACAAAAATTCATTTATATTATTAGAGGCACATCAGTGTGAATTTAGCTTGATGTCAAAAATTTTGAAGTCTAGCACAGCTAGAAGATTTAGAATACCTATGCTTCCACCATCAACTTCAATTCCTCTAATGATCAATTGCTTAATAATTCTATTTATTCTATCACCATTAAAACTTTCTATACTAAAATTCCTCAATTCTTCATCTATAACTTTTCTATACCCCAGTATAGTTCATCAAACATACCACACGTTATGAGTTCAGGAACTTACCACAATAATATGAGTTTAGAAACTTATCCTAGCAATACGTAGTTCAAGAACCAATCAGGAACTGTCCATACGCTTAGGGGTTCAAAAACATACTATACAATTATGAGTCATAAACTTACCATAAGTATGAGTTTTAAGAACTCGCACCAATTCTTATATTCTCTACCTATCCGTTATACACATGAGAAAAGAATCACATTCTCAACATACATATAGCGAATAGCAGCGACACCAATATTTTAATGATTATCAATGTGATAAACTAAGTAGTCGTTATACCAAGCACAAAACCCCCGCCTATACAAAGGTTTGTACAACTCAGCTATCACATGAGTCCTCAATTGAAATTCCACATAATTTTAAATCCCTCTTGACTCAATACGAATTTCATTTAATCCGTATCTACAATTCTAAAACTCTTTCCTGACTTTTCATAGTACAATTTATAATACAACTATCGTACATCAATTTTGCCTATAAAGTTTTCAATCAAATGATTGATCCTTTGTCCTCCTATGACCTCATCAAATCACGTTGTGACCTTTTCTTATAATTGTGTTATATTACAATTCTTTTCTATCTTATGATCATTTTGTTTTACGATTTTCTTATCTTAATAATGAATTTTCTGAATTCATCTCTTATCATTTAAACTTTATTTGAGTTTATTTCTATTCCTCATCTCTACGGTTATAGCCTAAGGTAACCCTACCTAAGGTTTATAATCTAAAGCTCTGACACCAAATGTAGCGCCCCCAAATTCGGGTCCCCAGAACCTCGGATATGGTGCGTCATGATACATCATCTTCATACATATTCTATAAACTAATGCAGAATATATAAACATATATTATTTATTTCACATGATTCTATAATATATCCCAAGGTCTGTTAACCTTAACTAAATACATACCTTAAGTAATTAAAAAGGTTTACAACATTACTTGCATCAGATAACTAATAGTTATAAATGTATATAATCTACTCTTGAAGTTTGCCTTTGCCTCTGTCTTTCGTCGAGCCTTCGTCTTAATCTGAAATTTATTATCATTATATAGCAAGGGTGAGCAACGACTTTGCTCAGCAAGTTTAAATACAGCAAGGATATATTATAATTGAAAGAAAAAATAAGCTTTTGAATTTTCAACAATATAATAATTGTGAAAGAGTATAAATCAGAGTTTCAATAAATGAATGACTGAACCAATAATGTTTAATGTCAACAAGGACCATGAATAATTTTAACTGAACCTTAGAGTAATGAAGGTGATCAGCCTTTCATACTTGATGAACATATGCAACATGCACTAAGTGCGAATCAATAATCAGTATAGATGTGAATAATCAACAATAATTATTCACTACCATGCTTGATCAATAATAACTCGAGTTTGAGTTAGGAAACTTGCCTGTATCGTCGATTACTACTACACAATCTAATTTAATCAGCTTTATTGAAAAGACCTATCAGTTATAAGATTGATCTTTCAAGTAGTATAACATACTTATCTCATAATAATATTACTTTAAAAGTAAACTATCTAACACTTAACCACATAGTCAAATATTAGATAATCTTAACACCATACTATTTTCAAGTCTAACACTAGCACACATCGAGTCTTTAATAGTATTCAATATAGTATACTGAGTAGGTTTTCCTACAGACAATCAACAAATTAGTTTCCGTCTCGTCTACACTATTTTCACAGTGAGTTAGATCGATTACTAATTCATATATACCTCAGCTCCCTGAAGGAATCGTTTAGCCCAGCTACTATACATCAACCATTAAAGGGTACGATTGCACTACCTTAGACTTAACACTTACTCGTTCATTTATAAGTTCTTCTTATAACTCGGTAAACTATTTATGAATTCAGGAGACTTAATATATTATTTCAGCAAACTGAAACAAAACTGTCTTCCCTTCCTAACCTTTTCAGTTTTCATTTCAGCAAGATGAAACAAAACTGACTTCTTTTCCTGACATTTCAGTTTCCATTTCAGCACCCTGAATTATTTATTTCAGGAAGCTGAAATACTTTTTTTACGAAAATACCAAATCAGCTTATTATTTTTCTATCCTTTGGCCAAATATATATACATATATTCCATACACAAAAAGAATATTTCTGGAATTTTTAATTTCCTTAAGTATTTTCAAAAATCTATTTCTAGTTAAAACATTAAGAAATTAGCTACAACACGCTTAACTTAAGAAATTCCCAACTCTTGGCTGGATCTTACACGTGTCAACGTGAGCTTCCAGTTTAAATTTTGTGACCATCGAAGTTATAAAACTCCGGTTATAGCGATTTTTGTCAGAAAAATCCAAATATTGAAATGGTCATAACTTGGTCAATTTAAGTCGGAATGAGCTCATTTTTGGACACAAGCTACTTTATCTCATATATTTTCATGTCAAATATTGGATTTGTTTCATAAATTAAGTTACCAAAAATTCCCCTAGCAGTTTTATGCAGCCTACTTTAAGGCATTTTTCAGATTTTGACCCTTTTGCTAAAAACAGTTCACACAAAAATTTATAACTCTTTTTTCAGTGATTCCACTTGAAAAGGTTAGAAGACTCATAGATCTAACTCCAAAAATTGACCACACTCAAAAATTTAAAATAGAATGAGAGATATGGTCTTTTCAATTTCATACTTCGTTTTCACAAAAATCTGATTTTTAATACTTGGTGATTTCTAAGAAAACTTCCATATCTCTTGATTAATCAAATATTACCCATCATCAATAACCATAATACATACTAATATATTATATACTTATGGATCTACCATGATCCATAATTTATTTCATCAAATAATCACCAAACACAAGATTAAACACAATCAAGGCTAAAAATTTTGGGATTTCTAACTTTTGAAAAACCTAGATTTTATTTCTTAGTTTAGATCAAACTTTTGATCCACAAAAGGTAGATCTAAATTTAAAATACTATTAAACACATAGATCTAAGATTTTAACCTAAAGATCATAACTTTATAAATATCAAACCCAAATAAAAAGAAATTAGGATATATAGGTAGAAATTTGTTATACCTTAGCTATTCTTCCTTCTTCTTCTTCTTCATAAGCTTGGTTAGGAAGCTATGGAACACCAGAAAATCTCCTCCTCTCTCCTCTCTCAATAGTGGCCGAACATGAGCCTCTCTCTCTCTCTCTCTCTCTCTCTCCCTCTCTCTTGTTAGCAACTAGTGGGAAATGAAAGATGAGAGAGAAACAAACTAAGTTTTATTAGTTTGATAGATTTGTGAGCCTAGTAGATATATTTGTTATATCTAATCCACTAATATCTTAATTCCTTCTCTCTCTCCTTATCATGATAGATGGTTGCTTGCAAGACTAAAGGTTGCTTGTTAGTTTAGCTAAAGTGGTGGCCAAAAGAAAAAGTGACACCTAATAAGGTAGTTCCCCAAATAAGCAACCTCATCATTACATGCTTCCCCCCTTATTCCTTCCTTGTGGAAATTTCGGCCATGATGGCCTTATTTGGCCCATTTTGTTTTCTTTTTAAGGCCCAATTAGCTTACTTAATGGTCCAAAATGTCCCCTCTCCATTAGGCTAAAAGTTGGGCCACTCTTTTAATTCTTTGGGCTTGCAATTTAACATAGTTTCATACTTTTTAATTTTTATCCTCTCCTAATCATTTAGTTAGGGTTTCATTACACATATTTGTAAGTTAATTCCTTACTCATATATCGTTAATTTTATAACCCAATTAGACTTGCTTTACTTAGGTTATAAAAATTAATTTATTGAGATATATAAAATAATTCTCTTAGGGTTAGTATATATTTTTAAATACTATCATTCTCTTATATTATAACTCATTAGGTTTTTAATTACCATACCTCATATATGTATTAAGTCACATAACTTTATTCTTAATTCTCTTTATATACAAAATAAATGTATACACATTATATAATGTATATTTATTTAAACACATACATCATTCTCACAAGTTATCACATATTCTATTAGTTTATTAACTAAATAGTCATAATTGGCTTAATAAGTTATGACCACTCACATAATCATACAAGATAATCTAATAGGTTAAGACATATTTCATAAATCTCTATATTTTTAATTTTCTTAATAAAATTTCTTACACCATTTAGTTCACATTAAATTTATAGGTATTGTAGTACCTTATCGTTAATATTATTTCAAGTATATTTAAATTCATTTCTAGGGTTTAAAAATTTTGTAACCCATATTTTCTCTATTCTCATTCAAATAGTAAACCATATATGTTCTACTTAAATTTTTAATTAATCCTCAAATTTCCATCCAGGTTTTATTCTTTTAATTTTTATTTTAATCATTCAAGATCTTATAAATTTTTGGGATTGTCACAGTGTCACGATCAGAATTAATAGTCAAGGGAACACGATGCAAAAGTACAATCTCTTGAAAGTAGAGGTGGGGCGATCCGATTAGCATTAGTTATCTTAAGACAAGTGACAAAATGAGCCATCTTAGAGAATCGGTTAACAAAAATAATAGAATTCGTAGCCCGCTGGGTTCGGGGTAAACCTAATACAAAATGTATGCTAACATCACACCCAAGGGGCTTCAGGAATAGGTAAACAAGTATACAATCCTGCATTAGTAAGAGCTCCCTTGGATCGTTGACACACATAACAACGCTCCACATAATGAGCCACATCACTAGATACTTTAGGCCAATAGTAGTCAGTTGAAACCAATGTCAACGTTTTATCCCGTCTGAAATGTCCTTCATTGTGAAGCTCACTAATGATCTGTTGCCGAAGTGAACAATCTAGAATGCACAGTTGCAACCCATGAAACAAATATCCACGATACAAAATAAAGACATGTCGTCGGCCTTCACTCACCTTTCGAACTATCTTCTTGAAGGAATGATCAGTTTGCTTACATCTCAGTGAAGGCTTCAAAACTTTTAACTTTGCTACTCGTGGTGTAAAGGAGTAATGTGCGTCGACTTAATGCATCGACAACACTGTTCAGACTTTCCACTTGATGCCTTGATGCAAAAGTAAACTCGTGCAGGTATGTCACCCACTTGGCATACCTTAGGCTTAACTTGTGTTATTCATTGATGTACTTTAGGGCTTCATGGTCAGTAACAAGAATGAACTCCCTTTGTATGAGATAGTGTTGCTAATGCTTAAGGGACTGAACGATGGCATAAAACTCCAAATCATAGGTGGAATAATTCTTCTTTGATCCTGATAACTTTTCACTTAAGAAGGATATTGGGCTGCCTTCCTGAATCAGAACACCACCAATGCCAACCCCCGATGCATCATAATTCACTTCAAACATCCTCTCAAAATTCAGGGAGTGCCAAAACTGGTGTTGTTGTCATCTTCTGATTAACCGACTAAAAGCTGGCTTCGGCCTCTTTGGACCACTTGAAATCGCGTCCCTTAAGGCATTCAGTGATAGGTAGCAATTAGGGTGATGAAGTTTTGGATGAATCGGCGACAGAAAAAAGCCAATCTAGGAAAACTTCTAACATCATGCAAGGTCTTCGGTGTTGGCCATGCCAAGACTGAGTCTAACTTTGACTGGTCGACATGAACACCTTCAGTAGAAAACAACAAAGCCAAGGAAGGTTACTGAAGTCGTGAAGTAAGAGCTCTTCTTCTGGTTGATGAACTGGCACCTTATTCTCAACACATCAAAAATAGGTCGGCGGTGCTCATGACATGTCTCCCACATCGGACGATAAATGAAAATATCTTCAAAGTAGACAACTTCAAATTTCCCTAAAAAAGGTCGCAAATCCTAATGCATAAACCTCATAAATGTGTTAGGAGAATTGGAAAGCCCAAAAGGAGTAACCATCCATTCAAATAACCCATATTGCATTTTAAATGTCGTTCTCCACTCATCTCCTGGCCTTATCTTGATTTGGTGGTATCCACTCTTGAGGTCAACTTTTGAGAAGACATTAGCTCCGTACAGTTGATCCAACATGTCATCCATGCTAGGAATTAGAAATCGATATTTCACCATAATCTTATTAATTGCCCTACTGTCAATACACATCCTTCATGATCCATCCTTCTTCGCCACTAATAGAGCTGGTACTGCATATGGGCTTAATGTAGCCATTTTCTAATAACTCCACCACCTATCGCTGCAACTTTTCAGACACCTTGGGGCTAAGTCTATATGCTAGCCGATTCGGCAATTTTGATCCTGGAATAAGATCTATTTGATGTTGAATATCTCTCATAGGCGGTAATCTAGGAGAAAGCTTTTCGGGCATCAGGTCAGCGAACTCCTATAGCAGTGTTTACACATCGGCTAGTAATTATGTGTTCCTATCTACTGTACTACTCCCACAAGGAAACAAAGTATATACCACACCCTCATGCTAATCTTAGTTATAAATCTAGTCATGGACAATAGATTAACATTATTGACTAATCTAAGTAGAATGACTCTCTTCCCGATGAGGTGCTAACATAACCATTTTTCCTTTTATACTAAAAGAGTATGTATTCTTCTGCCCATCATGAACAACACATTTGTCATACTGCCAAGGTATGCCTAACAATACATGGCAAGCATCCATAGACAATATATCACACCAAGAATTATCAAAATATTTATTGTCAATTGAAAATGATACTAGACATTTTATGTCCACCGTTACCTCATTACCCTAATTTAGCTAGGATAACTTATATGGTTTGGGATGTCGGTGAAAGTAGTGTGCATACAAGCTAATCATGTATAATAATATAGCATATACTTTGCAAACGATCTTATTTATTTATTAATAAACTTATTCATTTATTAAAGCCATTTAATTATCTACATGATGTTGTTTTTATAATATGTAAATAACTCATAGTTTTAAACAATGTTTTTAGAATCATGATGTTGATCATGATAATGAGATCTAAATTCTTAGAAAGCTTGAAACTAAAATAGTTCCCAATCGTTGGATTACTAAAAAGAGGATTAGTAAATTCAGATAGATTGGTACATATGTTGATTGCTCATTGGATGAGGATGATTAATCTCATGATCATTTGTGTGGAGACACTAAAGCAAGTATATAAGTGCTTATTGGAGAATAAGTACACTGAACGTGACTCGCTAAGGAATACCTAATGGAGTTTTTATTTGCTTGTCAATAGGAATTCCTAATGTGATAGTAGTAGAAGTGATCATTGGACTTGAGATCATCATAGTATCTTGTGTGTAATGAATTATACTTTGACTTATTCTTTAAAACCCTTAGGGTAGATCAAATGATATGCTTGGGTGTAATAAGTTACATATGGAGATAATGAATGATCGATAAAGAATCTACCACTTCTAGTAAAAGAAGAGATATGTCATATGTGATTCGTTAAATGACAACCCAGTAGTCTTTGGCCAAGGTAGAATGAAATTAGAAAGAAGTTTCTAATTTACATTATTTGGAGTTGTGCATTTTCTGATCGAAATACATATAATTAAATAAAATAAGACTTGACAGTAATTACATGCCTTATATTTAATTGAGACGTTGTATAATGGAAGGATTGAATTATAAGATAACGATTAACTCACAGGTTCTTTTATGATTAATGTTGAAATCTATATTATTTGAAAAGTCGTTGATCGCTAAGGAGACTTATCCTTATTGTAAAATAAATATTATTTATTTAAATAAATTATTAGTTTAATTTATTTATTTAAATAAGATTAGAATTGTTCTAATTGATTTATTCACAACCGGTTTAATATGAAGAACCTAAAGGGTCACACCATAAAAGGAATAATAATTATTTAAGAAGGTAATAGCATAATCGTAATAATATGTTAAGTGTAATTAATTTAATCTATAGGGTTAGAATAAATTAAATAGCTTAATATTTATTGTTTAATATTTTTGAAATATTAAATATACATTAATAAGAGGAGTCTTATTAATATTATTATTATTATTATTATTATTATTATTTTAATTTCTAAAGGAATTTAGGAATTAATTTAATATTAGTACTCTCATTTATTCTTAATAAGATTAGGAATCAAATTAATTAAAGGAGTTTAATTAATTATTCTCAATGTGTTAGGAAGCCTAATTAATTAAAGGAGTTTAATTAATTAAATGAAACTCAATTTCTAATTGGATTAGAAGGGTTGACCAATATCTATATAAGAGTAGTATTATGTTAGATATTAGACGATGAAATTTTAATTGTTGGAGAGTACTCCTTTTTTACAGAGAGTAGAAAACTAGGGTTTAGCCAACCACCCTCCTTCTTGAACAATTCCTCTTCCTTGATGGATCACCTCTAGAGGCCAAACACTTGGGTGGCTAACGTTGATCAAAGGAAATGAATCAATCCCGGATATTAAAGGAGATAACGAAGAACAAGGAGTTGAACTCGTACCTGTGGAAGCTAGTTTCTACAAGGGCATGATTCTGATTTATCCTTCTCTTTCTGTTGATTGATAATTGAGCAAAAAATATCATCTTGGTGAGGGTTTGTATAAAAAATTTAAAACCTAATTTATCACGCTTTCGCCTTTATTGTGTAATTTGATTGCATGAATGCGTAATATACAAATCCAACAGTGGTATCAGAGCCTAACTTTGTGCTAATATCAATTTTATGATTCCATGTATGAATTGATGTGAGATTGGATCGAATTTTCTGGACAAAAAATGAAGTCTGCTGTTTCTGCAATGCAGCGGGGCGAGCCACGTCCCAGTTCATTCTGAGAGCGTCCACGCCTATCTGCAAAACTGAGACTGACGAGCAGTGCGGCCGCGCGCGCTGCATCCCAAGGTCATTCTGGGCGCGTCTGCGCCACTCTGCAGATTTTGAAAATTTTATTTTTCATCAATTAAAGTAAATAAGTTTATTTAATTGATAAAATTTTAAAATAAGATGTTTATTTTATCTGAAATATGATTTCAGATTGCTAAAAATTAAAGGAGTTTAATTTGAATTTGGTTGTTGATTAAAATAAAAGAGTTTATTTTGTTTCAAAACTAAAATTTAGCAAACTTTTGCCCATTAAATGATATCGATGCATATATGGAATGATTTTATCATTTATGAGATGAATGTTTATTTATTGATGCATTTATTAATGTGTATGATAATAAATGGGGTTGATTATGGACTATTGACCAATGTGATTGGATTTTATTTTAGTTTGATGCTTGAATGTATATTAAATAGGGTCTGCGTACATCTTCTTATCTAATTTTTCTTCTTGATATAAATTATATCTCCCTCCTATGTACTTCTCATTGACTGTTGATCAAAGTTTCTATTTAATGTAAATAATTTATGTAATAGGATTAGTTAGAATTATATTGAAGAATTGGAGACCAAAGAGCAAGGAGCACGTGAAAGACCCGTTTGTATGGAGCTCGGGTTTAAATGAAATAGTTATGTTTAAATTTAATTCTTTCACTCATAGGTTTGACCTTTTGGTTCACTTGGTGGCTCTAGTGAACCAAACTAGAATAAAAGTCCATAATCAATCCGGGCAGAATATAGTATTCTATATGCATGCTTATACTATATATATTATATATTATGTAACATGCTTCGTATGTTAATTAATATGACACAGATTTTATATATATATGTGCATGCGCGCTAAATAAGATGAGACAAAAAATAACAAACCCCTCAAAGAAATCATATTAAGTTGTAACGTTCAAAATATTTGGAATATCGAACGTCGCCTTCTAGCATGATAAAATAATAGAGTATTAAATATTTAATATGAGTTTGTTGTACACACACAAGGCAAGTATTAAATATTTAAGATATTGCTTTATTACATTATGTTTATAAAGGAATTGAACATTACCGCTTTGTTGTGCACACATAAGGGCTGTAGTTTTCTCTTCACTTATATGGAAATGTTGGGTCTGACTTAACTTAAATCATTTTAGTTCGGATGTGCACAGACTTGACTATTATGATCTAAGAGAAAAAATACAAGGAGTTACATGGTAATATAATTGACAAGAGTTGTCTACCTATTTACTTATATATAGTTTGTTGTGCACACACAAGGCTATATATATTTGAAATAGGATCCTTATTCTCACTAGCAAATCTTTAATTAGATTTTGTCGAACTATATAAGTGAGGGTAATATAGTTTGAAGAAATAGTGGGAGATACCAATTTAAAATAAAATCTAATTTATTTCGGTATGTATAATTAATTAAATGAATGTTTGCTAAAATATTATTTTTTCACATACAGAAATTTAAAGATATCAAAATCATTAATTTCACTGTGTAGCATACTTGCTGCTAACAAACTAACCGGACCGAATTACACGGACTGGTTAAAGAATCTGAGAATAGTTCTCACTGCTTAAAAGATTTCTTATGTCCTAAATTCACATGTCTCTGGAACTGTTCCAGAAACAGCCTCTGAGGAAGAAATTTCCAATATAATAAAGTGCAAGATGATGCATCTATGGCTCAATGCATCATGCTCGCATCCATGAATAACGAGCTTTAGCGTTAGCATGAAAACATGGATGCTTCTACTATGTTGCTTCACCTCAAGGAGTTGTATGGTGAACAAAATAGGACTGCTAGATATGAGATATCTAAAGAGCTCTTCTGATCTCGGATGACCGAGGGCACTGTCATTGAGACTCATGCCCTAAGAGTGATCAATCTGATTGAACGCCTTGGACAGCTTGGGTTCATCATACATGGGGAGTTGTGTGACACCCCCGAATCCGGCTCCTCTGACCCCAGTCCGGTCGCCACAAAATAATACTAACATCCACCTTTAAGTAACATATGATAACTAAAATGCGGAATATAATAAACGTACGTCGTTCATTCAAAAGGTGTTACTAGTCTCAAGATTCGATAACCTTAATACATCATTATAAACATACCCTAGAATAATCATTAGGGTTCATATTACATTAACAGTAATTAAACTAGACATAAAGATAAAGTTTGCTCCTTGCAAACTAATCCTACATCTATCATTTACCCTTGTCCTTCCCTGAAGTCTCGGGCTTAATTGCAATATAAGTTATGATATAGCAAGAATGAGCAACAAGTTTTCTCAGCAAGTTTAAATACAACAATAAAAGATATATCATGATGAATGGAAAAATATCTGACAATGATTTCAACGAAATGAATATCTTAAAGATTCAACAATATGAATGTTAGAATGATTCAACAATCTGTATGATTCAATACTATGAATATCTGTATGATTCAACGATATGAATATCTGTAAGGTTCAACAACCTGCATGATTCAACACTATGAATATCTGAAAGATTCAATAATCTGACTATTAAAAGCAAAGATAATAATTTTCTTTAGAATGACTGATAGTCGAGTAGACTTTGAACTATAACTTTCCAATGGGTTCAATAGCTAATTGACCCTTTTTGGATTACTGGCTTCTGGCTACAGAAACTTAGTACCTCGAGGAGATCAGTCTCGGGTACAACGTGAATATGCATAACACTTATATCTGCTTACTCGTATCATATATTAGATACCTGGGCACACTCCTACATATGAGGGGTGTTCTGTTCCGTCTAAGAATCCTTACCATCAATTGGTTTGGATAGCTTTAAAGAAAACTTCATACACTAGTCTGACCGAGCAAAGGTTCAGACTCTTACTGACATAGTTCAAGAAATTTAGAACCTTGAATAATGTACAAGTCCAAGATTGTACGAGCTCAAATGCACTAGGTGCGGACATCAATAATATCAATGTGGAATAATTGATAAGTAATTAAACCACTAAATAACATGCTTGGAAATAAAGTTCAAGCAATTAAGTAAACAACTTTCGATTCAACAATAACCTACTTAATACAATATGAGAAGGATAGAGAACTTACACAAAGTGAAGTTTAGAATTTGCATAATATATGAATTTGTGTAAGTTTGGGGAACTTGCACAATACTCAACGTGTGAAGTTCGGGGAACTTGCATAATAATAGATTTCTTGCATAAAATAAATGCATAGGCTTAGACACTTACAACATCAAAGAGTGAAATTCGGGGAATTTCACCATAATAGATCCCTTGCATAAAGTAAATACATAGGTTAGGATATTTTTTTACAAAGTTCTTTGAGTAAAGTAAACACAAAGATAAGATACTTGCACAATATACGAGTTTGTATAAGTTTAGAGAACTTGCATAATAAAGAAATGAAGTTCGGGAACTTGCAAAATAACCAAAGTGTGAAGTTCGGGGAACTTTCACAATACTCAAAATGTGAAGTTCGGGGAACTTTCACAATAACCAAAGTGTGAAGTTCTGGGAACTTTCACAATAACCAAAGTGTAAAGTTCGGGGAACTTTCACAATACTCAAAGTGTGAAGTTCGGGGAACTTGCATATTACAATAATAATCTGCTCAATACAATATGAGAATGATAGAAAACTTTCACCAAAAATAAGTGAAGTTTAGAAACTCGCTTACACGATTCATTGAATAAGGTAGTACAAGAATTTAGAATACTTGCACAATAGGGTCCGGATACTTGTACAATAAATAAGTATAAGTCAAGAAAAACTTGCTCAAATAAAAGAGTAGTTCAGGAAAACTTGCAATATGATAATACCCTACTCAATATAAATTTGAGTAAAGTTAGGGAGACTTGCATATAATACAAGAATGGTTTCAAAGGAACTTGCCTGTTTGCTCAGCTACAAATAAATTCTAGCTTTAATAAAACTGCATTGGAACGACCTAGCATTAACAAGTCGGCCTTTCAATTAGTATGTATAAACTAATATAAGTCTACACTTAACAAACATCTACTTATCATATAATTCTAGCACATAGTTCATGTAAGTCAATTTACTCATGTCTTAGATTTAATAACTTTAGATTACTTAGTTTCTATGCGTTAATATAGGCTTTAACACATAGCACTTCCAGTTACTGATATATATCAACACACATGTTTATCAAGTTTATCTAACTCAAGTTCGAAAGCTAATATGTTCATTCTATGTCCACTTCAAGACCACATGTTTGTATGTCGGATATTCACATACTTTAAACATATAAGTTTATGCTTCAAGATTGGTTACTAAAGTCATGTTATCAAATAACAAGGTTAAACAATGTTTAAGTAGTCATTCTTGTGCGTATATTACACGTGTATACTTTAATCATATAGTCCATACTTGAGATTCATTTTCTATGAATACGTGCATATGTGAAATCCATGTTTTAACCAAAGGATGCTCATGTCAATATGTCTATAGGCATAATGACATGCTTGCATGATCATAATATAATTCACATGGTAATCAATGCTATTTCACATTCTAAGTTTCTATTACAAGGTACACCAAGTTAAAAATACAATATGGTACATGTAAAGTATCTCGTAACCATTACTCACAGGTATTAGAATACATACAATAAGTTACATGAATTTAAGTGGTCACAATCTAAAAGACACAAGTCTTGGTTAAGTTCACTTTGAAAGTCTTAAGTTTCTCTTTTGTAAACGTCTTAACTTACGATCAAGTATACTAGTATGTTCTATCACATTAGTCTTAGTTCTCATGTTTATATAGAACACATGATCATGATCATGAAATTAGGATTCATTCATGCTACGTATACGTCAAAGTTCACATTCAAAACTATAAGCTTCAAAACATAAGTTTTCCTTTGTAAACCTTTGAGTCTTTCAAACACGTATGCTAGTGCTTTTAATACCCTAATCATGCATTCTAGGTCATACTACATACTCGCCAAATTAGAATGCATATACAATATCTATATGTTAAAGTTCACCTTTGAAACTTATATCTTTAGTTAGAAACGTTCAATAGTGGGGTTCACATTCCGTCATGAAACTTATGTATGCAAGTTGACATGCTTCTCATGTGTTTCTAGGTCATATAAGAAGGTCTCAAAAGTCAGAATATAGCTAGGGTACTTATATGCTCATGACAAGTTTACTTTAACAAATCCTAAGTTCATTTATAAAACTATAAAGCTTCCTTCCATAACGTATACTAGCATGGTTAAAATCACATATGTTGTATCAAGAACATATATATATATGAGTTAAACTAACTTTCATGCATGTCCAACTTAGTACCATCAAGCTAGCATGAGCATGAAGCAAAACAAAAAAAAATTCTGCAGACAGGCACTGGCGCAGCTGCGCCGCTGGCCAGTGCAATACTGGCGCAGCTGCGCAGGCCAGAAGCTGTGCAGTTTCGGCAGACTGTAATTCCAACTCAAAATTTCTCCAACGAAAATCATTCTAACAATTTCTAACATAATTTTATCATGTATAATAACTTATATGCTACCTAACAATCATGTTCCAATCAACTTAAAAATCAATCCATGCTCAATTTACAGAATCGGAAATTAAGAAATTTTCAGGAAACGATGAACAAGAATGGGAATGTACCTCTGTAAAATGAACTGAACTTGCTGCTATACTAATTCACCTTCACTGATATCTTTAATGCATATATGTTCTCAATTTAACTAAGGCAAAATCTCAGCAATGAATTTGTGAAGAAGATGAGTTCATTATATAGACAATTTCTTACCCGGTTCATGTTATTGCTCACCAAATCAAACCAACGAATTACATGATTGTATATTGGTTGATGAATGGTAGTTGAGAAACACTGTGTTGCCCACTCCCTTTGAAATCATTGGCTATTTTTGTGGAAATTGAGAAGAGTTATAGGGTAGCTAGCTAGCTCTTCACGTGGGAAGAATGAGATGGGCACATATATGGGACAAGGAATCCTCAGCAATATGCAAAGTGAAATACAACACTAAAGTCATATAATATATACACACATAGTATAAACTTAGGCTATATATATTCATTCTAAATACATTTAAGTCCCAATGTTACTCCAAATAAGAAATCAATAATATCATGTATCACATAGGTACATATATACCAACATATAATCTATGTACATTTTTATACTAACACCAAATATAATATAATTGTGTATTGCTCATTATTCAATACCATAACTGTTATTATTATAATAACTTAATGAAATCATTATCAATTAATAATGTTATTGATAAAATATTAAGTAGTAGGGTATACATATTAATGTCTTTCCACCCATATCATGTCACATAAGCCATATTATGATGTAACTCTAATAATGCCATTAGTCTTACTATATAGTCTATACATATAATATAAAGACACATTAATATGTTACCTTGTACTATATATAATATATAGTTAACTACCACATATAAAAAGTTTACATATCACATGCTTATATAAAATAATTAATCAATTAAATATAATATTATTATATTTATTTATCTCTTACTCATAAATTATTATTTATTCATAATAATAATTAATCAACACAAAATCAATTAATTACTCCCAATTCATTAATTATTATTTATTCATAATAATTATAAATCAACAATAATAATAATTTCATACATTATTGATTAATTACATAAATATCAATTAATCAATCACGATTAAATCTCTACATTATATTCAAGAAATTTGAATATATAATTTATTAACACTTTTTATCAATACTCTGATATAAAAGTCTCAGGGTTAATCTACTAAGTTAAATAACCATTAGTGATTCCCTTCAATAAAAATTCTAGCATTTATTCGCATAGGATAAATCACATAAGCACATAACCACATAAGGTTTAAATAAGTTTGAAAAATTAACTCCTAAAATTTTTAAATCACATATAAAATTAATAAGGAGCCTAAAATTCCTGGTCGTTACAAGTTGAGTCAAGACTTAGTCTTGCAGTCACTCCCTAAGACCTTCTCACAATTTGTTGTGAATTTTCACATGATTAAGTTGGATGTCAGCTTGCTTGAATTACTTAACATGTTGAAAACTGCAGAAGGTCACTTCTCATCCAAGAAGAACTATGTCTTAAAGGTGGATGATTCTTCCAAGAAAAGGAAGAGGCCCAAGGTATCTTTTGAAAAGAAGAAATCTAAGAAGGCAAAGGGTAAGGTGAATATGAAGGATTAATAGAAACCTGATCCAGTTAGCAAAGGAATGTGCTTCCATTGCAACGAGTCGGGTCACTGGAAGAAGAACTGCAAGAAGTTTCGAACAGAAAAGAAGCTTGGAGAATCTTCGACTTCCAATCAAGGTTTGTTCATGATTGAAATTAATTTTTCTGAAAGTTAAACTTCTACTTAGGTATTGGATACCGGCCGTGGTTCTCACATATTTAATACTATGTAGGGACTGGTCAGAAGTAGAAAGATGAACAAGGATGAAGTCATCCTACGAGTGGAAAATGGAGCAAAGGTTGTTGTATTAGCTATAGGGACTTATTGTTTAGAACTGCCTACGGGCAAGTCCATTTATTTAAATAATTGTTATTTTGTTCCAACACTCATTAGAAATATTATCTCAATTTCTGTATTGGATATGGATGGTTTTGACATTATAATAAAGAACAATAGTTGTTCTATTTATAATAAGAATGTTTTATATTGTGTTGAAAAATTGTTAAATGGACTTTACATATTTGAATTGCATGAAAATATATTTCAAATTGAACAAACTAAATAACAGAAAAGAGATGATGTTAATTATACCTTCATATGGCACTGTAGACTTGCTCATATTAATGAAACAAGATTATCCAAGTTGCATAAAGATGGACTTCTAGAGCTATCTAATTATGAATCATATCCAACTTGTGAATCTTATCTCATGGGTAAGATGACTAAATATCCTTTTAGTGGAAAAGGAGAAAGAGTCACACAATTGTTAGCGTTGGTACACACAGATGTTTATGGACCTATGACAACGAATGCATGAGGAGGGTATTCTTATTTTATTACTTTCACTAATAATCATTCAAGGTTTGGATATGTGTATTTAATAAAATACAAATCTGAAACCTTTGAAATGTTCAAAGAATTCAGAAGTGAGGTAGAGAAATAAACTGGAAAAAGTATTAAGATTCTTCGATCAGATCGAGGTGGTGAATACTTAAACAGTGAGTTTCTCGATTATCTCAAAGAAAATTGTATAATCTCACAATGGACTCCACCAGGAACACTACAATTAAATGGTGTATCTGAAAAGAGAAATCGAACATTGTTGGACATAGTTCATTCTATGATAAGTTTTATTGATCTTCCAGTATCATTCTGGGGTTATGCTCTAGAAGCGACTGCATATCTACTAAATAAGGTCCCCTCGAAATCTGTCCCCAAGACTCCGTATGAGATGTGGACATGGAGGAAACCTGGTCTTAAGCATGTTAAGATTTGGGAATGTCCAGCTTATGTGTAAAAGTTTCAAAATGATAAGCTTGGGACAAGATCTGATAAGTGCACATTTGTGGGATATCATAAAGAAAGTTTGGGGTACTATTTCTACAATCCTACTGAGCAAAAGGTCTTTGTTGTGAAACACGCTGCCTTCTTGGAAAAGGAGTTTATCCTTGAAGGGGCTAGTGGGAGGAAAATAGATCTTGAAAAAAATTCAAGAACCACAAACCACTACAGATCAATTGGATGAACCTGTCCAAGTAGAGACACTTTCTATACAACACCCTATTCATAAATCTGGAAGAGTATCGAAGATACCTGATAGGTATGGATTCGTTATAGAGGATGATGATGAGGTACGCATCATGAATGATGATGATCCATTGAATTACAAATAAGCTATGAGTAATAAAGACTCAGGAAAATGGCTAAAAGCCATGAAATCCGAGATGGATTCCATGGATGAGAACCAAGTATAGACTTTGGTTTCACCACTTGAAGGTATTAAGCCTATTGGGTGTAAATGGGTCTTTAAAAGAAAGATTGGAGCGGATGGTAAGGTAGAGACCTATAAGGCCCGAATGGTCGTAAAACGTTTCAAATAAAGACAAGGAGTTGACTATGATGAAACCTTCTCACCAGTAGCTATGCTCAAGTCCATTCAGATTTTACTTGCGATTGCAGCTTATCACGACTATGAGATCTGGCAGATGGACATGAAAACGACCTTCCTCAATGGGAAACTTGAGGAGGATGTGTATATGACACAGCCAGAGGGATTTGTTTCAAAGGTTGGAACAAATCAAGTCTGTAAGCTGCAACGATCCATTTATGGATTAAAGAAAGCTTCTCATAGATGGAACATCCATTTTTGATGAGACAATCAAAGAGTTTGATTTTATTAAAAATAAGGATGAACTATGTGTGTACAAGAAGGTTAGTGGGAACGCTGTTTCATTCCTTGTATTATATGTTGATTATATATAACTGATAGGGAATGACATTCCTATGCTACAATCGGTTAAAATCTGGTTATCTAAACACTTCTCCATGTAGGACTTGGGAGAAGCATCCTATATTTTGGGGATAAAAATCTATAGAGATAGATCTAAAAGGATGCTTAGCTTATCCCAAGGAACATACATTGACTCGATGCTAAAGAGGTTTAGCATGGAAGATTCCAAAAGAGGTCTCATGTTGATGAGCTATAGAATACATCTCTCCAATAAAAAGTTCCCAAAGACATCTGAGGAGAGAGACCGTATGAGTAAGATTCCTTATGCTTTAGCGATAGGATCTATCATATACGATATGATATGTACTAGACCGGATGTCGCTCATGCACTTAGTGTAATGAGCAGATATCAGTCGAATCATGGAGAAGAGCACTGAAAGGCAGTAAAAATATCCTAAAATACTTACGAATGACTAAGGATGTATTTCTTGTCTACGGTGGGTCTGAATTAAAACTCAAGGGCTTTACAAACTCAAGTTTTCAAACGGACCAAGATGACAGTAAATTCGTTTCGGGGTATGTGTTTACCTTAAACGATGACGCAGTGAGTTGGAAGAGTTCCAAGCAGTAAATAGTTGTTGATTCAGTGATAGAGGCAGAGTACAAAGCTGCAAGTGAAGCTGCAAATGAGGCTATTTGGATGAAGAAGTTCATAACAGAACTTGGTGTGGTTCCTAGCATTGGTGGAGCAGTCCTCTTATACTGTGACAACACCACAGCTGTTCCACAGGCTAAGGAACCCATGTCTCATAAAAAATCCAAACATGTGTTGCGGTAATTTCACTTGATCAAGGAGATCATTGAAAGAGGAGATGTTATATTAGAGCATGTAGACTCTCAAGACAACATTGCAGATCCATTTACTAAAGTTTTAACACAACAGCAGTTTGATCGTCACTTAGAGAAGATGGATATACGATACCATGGCGATTGGCTTTAGTGCAAATGGGAGATTGAAAGTAGTATGCATACAAGCCAATCATGTATGATGATAACGCATATACTTTGTAAACGATCTTATTTATTTATTAATAAAAGTATTCATTTATTGAAATCATTTAATTATCTACATGATGCTATTTTTATAATATGTAAATAACCCATAGTTTTAAGCAATATTTTTAGAATCATGATGTTGATTATGATAATGAGATCTAAATTCTTAGAAAGCTTGAAATTAAAATAGTTCTCAATCGTTGGATTACTAAAAAAGGGATTAATAATTCCGGATAGATTGGTACATATGTTGCTTGCTCATTGGTTGAGGATGATTGATCTCATAATCATTTGTGTGGAGACAATAAAGTAAGTATGTTGGTGCTTATTAGAGAATAAGTACACTGAACGTGACTCGCTAAGGAATACCTAATGGAGTTTTACTTGCCTGTCAATAGGAATTCCTAATGTGATAATAGTACAAGTGATCCTCGGACTTGAGATCATCATAGTATCTTGTGTGTAATAATTATTCTTTGACTTATTCCTTAAGACCTTTAGGGTATATCAAAAGGTATGCTTGGGAGTAATAAGTTACATATGGAGATAATGAATGATCAATAAAGAATCTACCGCTTCTAGTAAAAGAAAAGATTTATCATATGTGATTCGTTAAATGACAACCCAGTAGTCCTTGGCCAAGGTAGACTGAAATTAGAAAGGAGTTGCTAATTTGTATTATTATTTGGAGTTGTACATTTTTTAATCGAAATACATATAAATAAATAAAATAAGACTTGACAATAATTTAATGTTTTATATTGAATTGGGACATTATATGGTGGAAGAATTGAATTGTACGGTAACTATGAACTCTCATGTTCTTTTATGATTAATGTTGAAATCTATATTATCTGAAAAGTCGTTGATCACTAAGGAGGCTTATCCTTATTGTAGAATAAATATTATTTATTTAAATAAATTATTAGTTTAATTTATTTATTTAAATAAGATTATAATTATTCTAATTGATTTATTCATAACCGGTTTAATATAGAGAACCTAAAGGGTCACACCATAAAAGAAAGAATAATTATTTAAGAAGGTAATGTCATAATCGTAATAATATGTTAAGTGTAATTAATTTAATTTATGGTGATAGAATAAATTAAATAGCTTAATATTTATTATTTAATATTTTAGAAATATTAAATATAAATTAATAAGATGAGTCTTATTAATATTATTATTATTATTATTATTTTAATTTCTAACGGAGTTTATGAATTAATTTAATATTAGTACTCTCATTTATTCCTAATAAGATTAGGAGACAAATTAATTAAAGGAGTTTAATTAATTATTCCCAATGTGTTGGGAAGCCTAATTAATTAAAGGCGTTTAATTAATTACATGAAACTAATTAGATTAGAAGGGTTGACCAAGATCTATATAAGAGGAGTCTTATGTTAGATATCAGATGATGAAATTCTAATTGTTGGAGAGCACTCATTTTTTACAAAGAATAGAAAACTAGGGTTTAGCCAACCACCCTCCTTCTTGAACAATTCTGCTTCCTTGGTGGATCACCTCTAGATGTCAAACACTTGGGTGGCTAACGTTGATCAAAGGAAATGAATCAATCCCGGAGAATCTAGGAGATAACGAAGAACAAAGAGTTGAACTCGTACCTGTGGAAGCTAGTTTTTACAAGGGTATGATTTTGATTTATCCTTCTCTTTCTATTGATTGATAATTGAGCACAAAGCATCATCTTAGTGAGGGTTTGTATAAAAATCTTAAAACCTAATTTATCGCACTTTCGCCTTTATTGTGTAATTTGGTTACATAAATGCGTAATATACAAACTCAACAGTCGGTCTGTCTTCAACTTCAACTTCTGGACAGTCTCCTCAAAGACTACATTCTCATAATAGCCACTATCAATAATCAACTTGCAGACTTTGTCTACCACGGTGCAAGTTGTATGGAAAATATTAGTTATCAACCAATCATCCCCTGAATCGACTTTAGGAGTCAGTAAACTCTTACGAATGACCAAAGTTTCATGACCATCTCCATAAAGCGCATCTTCATCTTCATATTCTTCATACAAAGTTCCACTAGCCTCTTATTCTCCTTCTTCCACGCCTTCTTCAATTAGGAGGTTTTTGCCTTTCTGACTGGCAGGCTTCCTGCACTCAGTCGCTCTGTATCTTTGTTCGCCACATCTGAAACATCTAATAGTAGGGTTTATGATACCCCGTGGTTGCTGATGAGCAAGACGAGATTCATGAGGGTTCGATGGTCTATTATTTTGATTATTTCTTATCACTATCTTTGATTCTATTGTTGTTCTACATCACGTATACACTGGTATGCTTCAGAAATGGTCCACAATGAGTGAAGGATGAGAACATCCTGTAGGGGTTGTCGTAATCCCCCCAAATACTATTCTACCAACTGTTCTTCAGTTTCAGATAGATTGTTCCAGGCTATCAATTGATAGAACTCGTAGTCATTAATTAATTTTGTGCCTTACCGTAATAGGTGCAGTCGCTTAAACAAGGATTGAGTGTAACCAAAAGGAAGAACGTGGCCTTGCATCTTCTTCTTCATTTTCTCCCAATCCGTGATTTTAGACCTGCACTGCCTCTCTCGTGAGCGCCTCAATTGCTCCCCCCAAATAGATGCTCTGCCCTTGAGTTTGATGGCAACCAGTTTCACCTTAATGATATTTGGACCTTCCTTGTATTCAAAGACACGTTCAACTTTGCTCATCCAATTGATGAATCCCTCAGCTTGTAATGTACTAGAAAACTCTTGTAGCTCCACCATAAAACCTAGGTCTCGATGATGATTATCTTGACCACGTTGTTCCCAGAATTGATCCCTATTGTGATAAGGGTTTTCAAAACTAGACTCAAAATCATAATCCTCCTCGTCACGATTAACGAGATTTTGTACTCCTAGACACCGGGTTAACTTTGCAACTTGTCTTTGTAAATGTGACAACCCGAATTTTTAAGAATTTATAAATGAGAATTTAATAAATAAAATTCTTATTATGAGATGTTTTGAGTTTGAGTATGTGTATATGTGTCATATATTGTGAAATATGTGATTTGGTGTGAAAAGAATTTTAGATATTAATTTTAATATTTATTAATTAAATAAATATTTTAATTAATTTATTTATTGAGTTAAATAAATAAATTATGTGACTGTTATAGAGTAATGTAATTAAGTGTAATATATTAATTAATTAAATATTTAATATTTAATTTAATTAATATGTAATGATTTTATGTTATAGTTCTAATTTATTTGAGATAATTAAATTAAATGAAGTTATGTGGTAATTGTTACATGAAATTATAATTAGCGAGTAATTATAATTGTTATGTGGCAATTTTTATGTGATTAATTGATGTTAACTTTTAATTAATTAAATTAGAATGTTAAGATTTAATTAATTAAAGTATAACATTAAAAATATGTGTTAAAGGATTTATTACAACAATTTAAAGAGTTTTTAAAATCGTTTTTCCAAACAAGGCCTTTGCACCTATTTTAAATTTGTTTTGCCAAACGGGGCCTTAACTACTAAAAAACTATTTTTAAAAATAATATATTTTTGCCAAACAAGTCTTTGGGCTTTTAAACTTCAAATGTGTAACCTATATTTTAATTGTAATTAGTATAGGGTAATTATGTTTTGTAGGTTATATGTTTTATACTTATGTCTTATACATATAATATTTGTAAGTTATATTTTATATATATATATATATATATATATATATATATATATATATATATATACACACACACACACACACACACGTTAGTTTAGAAAAACAAAGTTAGAAGAGTTAGTCTGTTAGAAACAAAAGAAATACAGAGAAAGAAAGTTAGAGAGAAAAGAAGAGAGAAGAAGAGGAGGGAAGAGGAAGGCTTTGAGAGAAAGTTCCTGTTAAACCTTATCATTATCTTCCTCACAAAGCATCAAGGTTATAATTTTAACCCTTGTATTTTACAGATTATGTTTTATGTTCTTCATCATTTATTTATCTGTAAATTGAGTTTTTATGAAATTAGTGTAAACATTAATTTCTAATATGTGAATTGTGTCAATATATGCTTATAATTGATTTATATGTTTAATTAGGATGTTTAATCTATGTGTATATGATGAACATGAGGGATTCATGTTTATCAAGAAGTTACAGTGAAAATATTTTGAAAAAATATAGTTTTCTTTAAAATCAAAAATTTAAGTTTAATTGTTAATTGTTGTACGAATTGATCTTAGATTCTTGTAATTTGTCAAGAAACGGATTCAATGTGATTTCAATTGTGTGTTTTAATTGAGAAATAAACTTACAGTGTTCAATTTTATCAAGAACACTAGAAAACATTTTTTATATAAATTTTTTAAAATTAAGAATTTTGATTATGTGTTTTGATGATTAAATGTGTTAAAACATGTTAAAAACTTTAATATTATGTTTCTGTAAAATTTTATATGTATTGTGTTAACTAGAAATAGAATTTGGTGTGAAAAAATAAGTCAAATTGGTTTTTTCTCTACACAGTTCGCGAATCAGTTTGCGTTTGCTGCAGGGGGCCCGCCCCGATGGGCCTATCAAGCCTAAAACCCCCGCCCCAGCAGGGGTTATGCAGAAAAGAAAAAGTTTATTTGTTTTGTAAAGTTTTGTTTAGATCATGAAAGTTAATCTAATGTGATTTACTTGATGACATGATAAGCATATATTAAAATGCTAAATAATAGTAATGAATTATATTAATAAAATATAATGTGTAATTATAATTTGAATAAATTATAATTATAGTAAAGGTTTAATTTAAATTATGGTTTGTTAAATAAATATAGTTTGATTAAATTTTAATTAAAGTAAATGTTTAATTTAAATTATAATTTGTTTAATTATAATATAATATGTCATTATAATTTGAATAATTATAATTAAGGTAAATGTGTAATTTAAATTATAATTCATTTTAATTATAATTTAATGAGTACATGATTTGAAATTGATTAATTATAATCAAAGTAATTGTTTAATTTGAATTATAATTGGTTTAATTATAATAAATGCATAAATTGAGCTTGATTATTTTAATCACAATAAATGTTTAATTTAAATTATAATTTATTTATTTATAATTTAATTAATATAAAATGCAGTTATAATTTGATTTAATTATAATTGAGGAGAATGTGTAATTTAAATTATAATTTGATTAAATTATAATTAATATGAGTACATAATTATTAGTTGATTAATTATGTGAAAATATAATATGATTATGTGATGTGATGTGATTAATTATATAATAATTAATTATTAACTTAATAATTAAAGAAGAATGAGTTAACCTAAATTGGTTAACTAATTATGAGAACTAGTTATGTGATAATTAATTTATATTATTAATTATACATATAGTTTGACAATATGTGTTAAACAATTAAATGGGAGAGAATTATAAAGTGTAAAGTAGAATTTACTTAAACGTTTGCTAAGTGTTGCTATGTGACTAATAATTGGTGCGTATGGTAATACGTTGTGTAGGATTCATGAAGTGCAGATTATTATAAGCTATTTTTCGTTAATTGGTAATCTACGAGCCAGGCAAGTCTTTCAGTTCCTATTTTCTATGTGAACCTGATGATGAACTATTTTACTTGTATTGCAATGAGCATGCTATGTTATATATGTTGTAAGCATAAAACGTTAAAGTCAATTTATGACTACGTTGATTGGGTAAAGAATATTGATTGAGTAAGAAACTCAATCTTTTTACTTGTTATATGAATTAAAGCATGCATGATATGTTAGTCTAATTATTTATGAGATATATGTTGAGCATGTTATTATGTGCTACGTGTTGCATGAAAATTGTTAGATATTGCTGAGCTGTCGAGCTCACTCTTGTAAATAATAATTTTTGCAGGTCAAGGTTTCAAGGTAAGGATACGTGCTAAGTGAATTATAGATATCCATATTCACGAAAATTACTTATTTTAGATGAGAATGCATTTAATGTTTTGATTGTAACGTAATTGTTGAATTGTAAGTTGAGCTATCGTATGTATAATGGATATTGCTTTGTGATGTAAGACTTTGTATAGTAATTCGATGAAGCGATTCATGTAATAGAATTGAATCAAAGATATGTAATGTAAAAGTTGTGATTCAGGACAACAAAGAAAGAAATATATATAAAAGTTTTAATTATTCCGCATTTTTGTAGTGATTGTAATATCGAATAATGATGTAAAGTTAGAATAAAGTTGTATTGTTAACGATCGAGAATGAGAATTATATTGTATGAATTTTGGGGTCGTTACAGTTGGAATCAGAGCTGATAGGTTATACACCTTAGGTAAGAGTACCTTAGGCTATGGCCTTAGGTTATAAGAAGTTAATTTTAAGCTACGTATAATAAAAAGGTGATTCTTTTCACATACATAGAAGTATATGATGAGTTAAGTCCTAGAAATATTATAAGAAAAAGATGAGAACGACGAGGAGTAAACTCGAATAAAATATTGAACTATATGAATGAATTAGAAATTATTAAAGGAAGAGTTGTTTAATAAACAAGAAGATTCAAAGAAGAATCTTGAAGAAATATGAAGATAAGAATCGGGAGTTGCCTAACTCCAATAATCAGGATGACGATTAATGATGAATAGACAGAGTCTATAATACTAAAAGCATAATGAAATCATGAGATGACATGATGATAGGTAAAGATAAGAAGATTGTAAAACAAAAAAATAATGAGATAAGAAAAGAATCATAGGGAGATGATTATAGAATAAGATCACGGCGTGATCTTTTAAAATTGTAAAGACAGATGGTCTGTAATGATTGAATAGTTATAGTTTGATGCTAAAACAAGAATGTAATATGATATAGTACGAGATAAACTCACGAGGAGTTATAAATGATGAGATACAGGAAATCTGTATCGAGTATAAAGCGAGAAGTTATGAGCAAGATAGAGTTAAGTGGGATTTCAACTGAGGACTCATGTGGTGGCTGAGTTGTACAAACCTTTGTATGGGCAGTTATGTCGCCCCCAGAATAGGTCCAATCCACCCAACGCATTCTGGGTCGCCGAATACATGGTACAGAATCCAAATACAAACTTTTATATCAAAAGGTCGTGAGCAGGACGACCATATAAGCTATGAGTGTCAATACAAATCGAATATAATACGAAATATAAACACTCAAATTCAGTCCTCAATAGTTACAATTATTTTCACACTATTATACAAAAATAGTGAGGACTACTACTGCTCTAACTTTGCCCATCACTCTGTTCCCCGACTAGTCCCTGCAACATTTTCATTTCTTGAAGAGGACAATAGATGAAAAGGGTGAGCTCAACTAGCCCAGTAAATAATATTATGACTAAGATAATGAAGAATAAATTATCGTTAGTCTTCAAAAAATCATATAAAATATTATGGACAACAAGTTTTAGATCAACAACTGCAGTAGAAATAATAATATATCAGAAGAATTAAGTAAAAAATGATGTCTACTATATTCTATGATTTAAAAGTCCATCATCAATATTTTATCCCTTTAACATCAATCAATATATATCTTGAATCAAATATTCATCTTTGCACTATGGGCCAAAGATATTCATTTGTATCACCAGTGGTCATGTTCATCTCAACACCTGTCCATCTTTGCACTACGGGCCAAAGATATTCATCAGGTAATCATTCATCTTTGCACTACAGGCCAAAGATATTCATCAAATAATCATTCATATTTGCACTACAGGCCGAAGATATTCATCAAGTAACCATTCATCTTTGCACTACAGGCCAAAGATATTCGTTTATATCATCATTTAAGACTGAAGATGATGAAAAATAATATTAATAACGAATCCAGTGAGATAAAAGACAAAGATTAGGGATTCATAAATTAATTTATACAAGTTCAAGAATACTCCATAATAATTAATTGTGGAGCAAAATTCAAGAATGAAGTTCAAAACATGGATCCAATCAAAGATAGGAACCATAATAGCCAACTTGGACAAAGAAAAGAAAATTTAATTTTTTCGTGAATAGTACCGTGTTCGTGAATAGTGCCGTATACGTGAATAGTGCCGTATACGTGAATAGTGATCCCGACATGAAAAGGTAGAAATTTTCATAAGAAAAATCATACTTCATGAATATTACTAGTGAATAGTATCGTATTCGTGAATAGTGCCATATACGTGAATAGTGCCGTATACGTGAATAATAATCCCGACGAAAAAGGTAAAAATTTCATAATAAAATTCATACCAATATTTCAATGTAATGATATTGAAAATAATAACATCATTTAAAAAAAATAACATCTCTTACCTCAAAAGAATAGTACTTCTGATTGGAATATCGGATATAATGCTGAAAAAAACTTGCACTGTATAGCAACACTCAAAGTATCTAAATACTTACAAAAATACACTCGATATTATAGAGAGAGAAAAATTTTGATTCTGGTGTGATTTTTAATTCTAACCTAAGCACCCTATTTATAGGAAAATGCTTAGAACTCCAAAGTAGAAAATTTAATAAAATAATATATTTATAAAAAAAAATTCACACACTTCATTGACCATTTCATCAGCCCACACAATTGGGGCCCACCATCAAAAAAATGTTTTTATTAAAAAAACGTTTATAACCCCAAAAATCAATTATTCCAGAACTTCAATAATTCATAATAAATAGCCGTTTTATTAGAAAAATAGGAATCTTATGTCTATTCCATAGGAAATTTAATTCTCTACAACTTTGTAGAAGAAAGTTTTTCTAAATTCCGAACGAAAAATGACCAAAATCCACATACGGATGATTTTCCACACTAAAACACTGATAAAAACACATCAGCACTAATTCCTTCATTTATATCCACAATGAATAAATATTTTTTTATCATATAAATTAATAATTAATTATTTATAACTAATATTATAGAATTACAATATTGACAACCAGGTTGTTCCCAAGAAAGAGGGGGCTTTCCGATAAGGATTTTTCCTTACTGGCGCGCAATTAGGTGACCAAACCTCTCCTAGACAGAACTTCTTTAGACATTGTCAATAATGCTATCTAATAATATTATTCAAATAATATGAATTATTGATCTGATAATGGGAAATACTGTACAGTAACAATT
The DNA here is from genome assembly GCA_020205555.1 of Panax stipuleanatus. Taxonomy (NCBI): domain Eukaryota; kingdom Viridiplantae; phylum Streptophyta; class Magnoliopsida; order Apiales; family Araliaceae; genus Panax; species Panax stipuleanatus. Next base: position 118,947,302 of record CM035116.1, on the reverse strand, counting down.
ATTGAATTAACAATAATATAAAAATACTGTGCAATATCGTGTGCTACTGTGCAATAACGCGTATTATTTTACTTTAACCACCGGGTATTCTAACAGTGTTAATGGTAACAACTACGCTATTATTTTTAGAAAACTCATTTTTGTCGTTTTTCTTCATCCGACAGTTTTTCGTTATGGGGCCCACAAATGGCTGCGCCGTCGTACGAATATTCCCCGACAGCAAGAATATTCTACGACCAACCGAATATTCTCCGACAACAATGAATATTTTATAACCACTTGCTTATTTGAAATATTTGCGCATTTTACCCATAACTTATCACATCTATCAAATCAACCCCTTACTATTCAAAATAATATATAGAGAAAATTTAATTTAATTTATAAAAAGTTGGGGTCTTACAACCTCCCCTCATTATAAAATTTCGTCCTCGAAATTGACGTACGTACCTGGTATGTCGAAAAGGTGAGGATACCTCGTTTTCATTTTTGATTTTAACTCCCAGGTCATTTCTTCGATTCCAACTGTGACTCTCATGGTGCTTCAACCATTGTACCTCATAATGGTACCCATCAGTTTGCCACCGCACAAAAATGGCGTCCTCTATAGAGAGTCTGGCTTTGGTGCACCCCACACAAGGAGTCACCAACGAGAGGCTCGGCCTCTTCATACCTTATGGCTCTTGATGCTTCGCCTTGACACGTTTACACGTTAAACACCTCGAGATAAACTCCACGATCTCTCTCTTCATATTGCTCCACCGAAATGCATATCGAAGTTCACGATACATTTTGGTACTCCCAGAATGGATTGTAAACGGCGTGTTGTGTGCTTCCATCATGATTCTATACTTCAAGCCAGGATCGTTAGGAACACAAAGTCTGGAGTTGACTTGAAGTATTTCTTCTTCATCGATTCTTGCTTCTGGAACCGCACCTTCTTGCACCTTCTTCTTCATCTTCATCAGCTCCGGGTCTATAGCTTGAGCAGCTTTAACTCTATCAATTAAAGTTGGTCTACACGTATACTTGACATCATCACGTGGGTCCCTAGAGTCTTTAACTCTATCTCCATCATTTGTAAGTCACACAAAATAGGCCTTTGTGTTGACAGCATCGCACTCGTTTCCACATGTGATCTTCTACTCAACGCATCAGCTACCACGTTCACTTTTCTAGGATTGTATTGAATGGTATTTTCGTAATCTTTCAACAGCTCGAGCCAACGTTGTTGTCGCATGTTGAGTTCTTTTTGGAAAAATATTTAAGGCTTTTAGAGTATATTAGGATGTCATTAATAATGACAACCACGAAATGATCCAAACATTTCTTAAATATTCAGTTCATCATGTCCATGAACGCAGTATGGACATTGGTCAATCCGAAAGATATAAGATCAACAAGTAGGGTGAGGGTACCAATTTGAATCAAGCAAAATATGTAAACTATAGATGTAACGAAAGTTTCATCGAACGGAGTTTCAACAATTAAGTCAAAGTCTAATTTCTTAGAAGTCAAGTTGAAACGTTGAGCACAAGCAGGTGAAATAAAAGAATGGGTAGCACCGGTATCTAACAAGGTGTAAACTTTGCAAGAGTTTATGATTAGCTTACCCGTGATCACCTCGTTCGGGTTCCTCACGTTTTGGGCAGTCACGACAAACTCTCTTCCAGTAACCACCGACTTTGACTTGTCTGAAAAAGTCTTTGGAGTCACCACCCAGCTTGACTTGACTTCGCTAGAAAGCACATCCCACCCTCAACTACTTCGTCGCACTCCTGATCCATGATTTGAATCATTACTCTTCGATCCATATCGAATTGGGGTTGACCGCTCTGCACAGTTAAATTCCAAACTCGATGTTGAATTCTCCAAATTGCTGTCCAAAAAGTGAAATCCATGTCGTCTATTTTGGCCTTCTTGGATCGGACGTCTTTTTTTAAAATACCAACGTGTCGTGCGGCTTTTACCCATTAATCCTCCATTTTCATTCGTTCAGTTATTTCTTCTTTCATCAGAATTTTGACAATTGCATCCTCAGCTTCCAGCTCTAATATCATATGCTCTGCCAGAGAGAGCTTCTGTTCAAGCCTCGCATATAAAGTAGCAAAATTTTGAATTGATGTATCCCTTTGTTCCACGGTCGCCTGCCGTTCTTCACCCTACTCTTCTAACTCATGAATACGATTTTGCAGTTCTACATTCCGATCATAAAATTCTCCTAATAAATCTTTCTCAAGTTCCTCTTCTTCCTCACTCTCAGCTGTTACTTCTGCTGTGACAACCCCAAATCCGGGTCCTCTGACCCCGATCCGGTCGTCACGATCTAACATAAACATCTACCTCTAAACAACATACGATAACTAAAATGCGGAATATAATAAACGTACGTCGTTCATTCAAAAGGTGCTACTAGTCCCAAGATTCGATAACCTTAAATACAAAACATACAAACATACCCTAGAATAGTCAATAGGGTTCATATTACATAACAGTAAATTAATTAAACATAAAGATAAAGTCTGCTCCTTGCAAACTAATCCTACATCTTCCCTTTACCCCTGTCCTTTCCTGAAGTCTCGGGCTTAACTACAATATAAGTCATGATATAGCAAGGATGAGCAACAAGTTTGCTCAGTAAGTTGAAATACAACAATAAAGGATATATCATGATGAAAGGAATATATCTGATAATGAATTCAACAATATGAATATCGGAAGCAAGAATAATAAGTGCTTTTAGAATAACTGATAGTCAAGTAGACTTTTGAACTATAAAACTCCAACAAAATCAATAGCTGATTGACCCTTTGGTTACTGGCTACAGAATAAGTACTTGAGGGGATCAGCCTTGCGTACGCTATGTATATGCATAACATTCAACTCTGCTGTTTGTATCTTTATACGAGATACCTGGGGTACTCCCCTATATATACAAGGGGTGTTCTTTCAGTCTAAGAATCCTTACCATCAATTGGTTTGGATAGCTTTTATAAAGTTTTTATACAATTGTCTGACCGAATAAGGGTTCAGACTCTATCTGACATAGTTCAAGAATTGTAGAACTTTAAATAATGTACAAGTCCAAGACTATACGAAATCAAGTGCGAATAATAATAATATCGATGTGGAATAATTGTAAAGTAATTAAACCACCTAATAGCATGCTTGGAAATAAAGTTCAAGCTTTAAATAATTAACTATCAATACGATAATAACCTGCTCAATACAATATGAGAAGGATAGGAACTTGTACAAATAAGAATTAAAGAACTTGCACAACCAAATAGTGAAGTTCGGAGACTTGCCTGATTGCTCAGCTACAATTAAGTTCTAGCTTTAATTAAATCTCGCTGAAATAACCTAACATTAATAAGTCGGTATTCCAATTAGCATGTGTAACTAATACGAGTCTACACTTACAAGAATCTGCTTATCATATCAATCTATCCATAATTCACGTAAGTCAATCTAATCATGTCATAGATTTAATAACTTTAGATTATCTAGTTTCTATGCATCAATATAGACTTGAACACATAATACTTCAAGTTACTTATATTTAATCAACATACATGTTTTACGATTATAATTTTTGAAAACCTAGCACGCTCAACCTAATCCTAGTTTAAAGTCATATGCTCTCATGTCGGTAATTTGTATACTTTACATAATACAAGTTCATGCTTCATGTTATCACATAACAAGGTTAAACATAACATGCATGCTCATGCGTATACTATACATGTATACTTTAATCCACCTATTTCATGCCTTAGAAATTCATTTTCTATGAATACGTACATATGTGAAATCTATACGTTAACTCAACGAGGTCCATGTTAATATGCTTATAGGCATAACGAACTCTAATGTACATGCTTGTATGATCAATACGTAATCCACATGGTGATCGATGATATAATCTTTCACGTTCTAAGTTTTTCGTTGAAAAATCACACTAAGCCAATAAGGTATCATAATACATGTTAAGTGCCTTGTGCTCATAACTCATATGTCTTAGGACTCATATATACACCATATATATGCTCTCAAATAGTCAGAATCTAAAAGACATTAACCTTAGCCAAGTTCACTTTGAAAGTTCTTAAGTTTCTTATTTCAAAATCGCTAGAATCTTGCTATCACGTATGCTAGTGTGTGAACACACTTTAGACTCGCATTTCATGACAATATAAACCACACTATTGTGTTTACAAAATTAGAATGTTCACGTGATACGTCCATGACAAGGTTTACTTTTGAATTACAAGTTTCCTTTTTTTTTTAAATATATGGTCATGGCATATACGCTTAGCATCAACGAATACATACTTATATCATGTTATTGTACTAATATCTACATTTAAATCATGTTCACAAGCTTGTTTCAATGGTATATCACATGTTAGTATATCACAGCAGCTTAACAGAAGCAGAAAACAAAAACTGGCCACAGGAACCGGCGCAGCTGCGCAGGCACCAGGTATAAACCCGGCGCAGCTGCGCCGGTGTCCGGCCAATCCAAGAGCAGGTTGTGGCGCAGCTGCGCCGCTGGCCAGTATAATACTGGCGCGGCTTTGCAGGCTGTCAGCCAGACCAGAAACTAAACTGCTTCGGCAGTTCTGCAAACCCAACTCAGAAATTTTCCTATCAAAATTGTTTCTAACACACCATTTAGCAATTCTAACATGTTTAACATCTTGTATAACACTTAACCAACATATTTCAATCCAATTATCAATAATTACATGCTTAATTCCAAGAATCAAATATTAAGAATTCTACAAAAATCAAAAATGGATTTATACCTCTGTAAATGAACTTGCTGCTAAACAGATTCTGTAATGCTACTATTAGACTTGCAATGTTGCTATAATACTCTTCCTAACTCAAATGAAATCCTCAGCAAATGAAATGAGAAGAAGAGGGGCTCTATTTATAGCCAATTCTTTACATGGTCCATGCTTTTGCTCTCCATTTCAAAACAATAGGAATAAGAAGTATATGAGGGATAATTGGGAGTAGTTAGAACCCATCATAATGCCCACTTCCCCCATAATTATTGGCTATAATTGATGAATTTGAGAGAAGGAGTAGGCTAGAGTAGCATGTGGGAGTTCACGTGTATGAGAGGAAATTGAGGATGGCCTCTCATTATGGGACACAATTCTCAGCAACTTGAATATATTAAGTGTAGCATGTACAAACTCTTAAGTTATAAAATGCATGTACACATTATGTATATATATAAGTCCCAATGTACTTTTAATTAGTTAACCCACAATACAATGTATCAATTTGGGTTATACATATGATAACATGTAATCCATGTACATTTTCTATTAACACCAAATATAATATAATTGTGTATTGCTCATTATTTATTACCATAACTGTTATTATTATAATAAGCTGTTACTATAATAATTATACTAACTTATTGAAATTATTTATCAATTAATAATGTTATTGATATTAATATAAGGTAATGGGGTTATATATTAATGTCTATCATGTTACATAAGCAATAATATGTAACTCACATAATGTAATTAGTCATACTGAATAGTCTACATATATAATATGTAGACGTATTAATACGTCACCTTGTACTATATATAGCATATAGTTAACTACCATATTTTGTAAGGTTTACTTATCACATGCTTGTATGAAATAATTAATCAAGTAAATATAATATTATTATATTTATTAATATCTCATTCATTAATTATTATTTATTCATAATAATTGTTAAATCAACACATTATCAAATATTTACTCATAATTGCAATTTATCAATATGATCAACTCTTGACACTATATCCAAATAATTGGAATATTTAATTATTAATAATCCTATCAATTTTCTGATATTAAAGTCTCAGGGCTAGTCCACTAATTTAAATAAACTATTAGTGACTCCCCTTAACCATTTCACCAATTCACATAACCACATAAGGTTTAAATAAACTCACAAAACTAACTCGTTAAAATTAAATCACATGTTTAATAAATAAGGAGTTTAAAATTCATGGTCGTTACATCCCTCCCCCCTTATAAAAATTCCTTCCTCGGAATTGTAAAAATAAGGTTACTCAAAAAAACAGATAATTTGCTCTCATTTTCTCTTCTAGCTCCCATGTAGCTTCCTCAACTGCGTGATTCCTCCAAAGAATCTTAACGGAATGAATGATCTTATTCCTCAGCTTCTGTTCCTTCCTATCTAGTATCTGGACAGGAACTTCCTCGTATGATAAGTCTTTCTCGACTTGGATTGGTTCATAGGAGATAACGTGCTTGTAGTCTGATTTATACGGCCGTAATACTGACACATGAAACACGTTGTGAATGTGCTCAAGTTCAGGAGGTAACGCCACCTCGTACGCCACTTCACCGACTCGCCTCAGAATCTCAAACGGTCCTATGAACCAAGGGCTCAACTTGCCCTTCTTCCCAAAACGAATCTTCCCCTTCCAGGGAGATACTTTCAGAAAAGCATAGCTTCCTAATTCAAATTCTTTCTTCTTGCGATGCAAGTCCGCATACTTCTTCTGGCGATCTTGAGCAGCTACCAGCCGTGCTCTTATCACCTTGATAATCTCTACAGTCTGCTGTACCAATTCTGGTCCCAACAGTCGACGTTCTCTAACTTCGTCCCAACACAACGGTGTTCGACATTTTCTCCCATATAGTGCCTCGTACGGTGGCATTCCGATACTAGCGTGAAAACTATTATTGTACGCAAATTCTACTAATGGTAGGTGATCCTCCCAACTACCCTTGAAGTCCATCACACAAGCTCGGAGCATGTCTTCAAGTGTTTGAATTGTTCTTTCGCTTTGCCCATCGGTCTGCGGATGATACGCGGTACTCATTCGTAATTGTGTCCCCAATCTCTCTTGAAGACTCTTCCAGAAATTCGACGTGAATCGCGGATCTCTATCTGATACAATAGATACCGGCACCCCATGTCTCGAGATAATTTTCTTGACATATAATCTGGCTAGCTGATCCAAACTATACTTAATCTTAATCGGCAAAAAGTGAGCTGACTTCGTAAGACGATCTACAATTACCCATATGGCGTCGTGCCCTTTCTGCGTTGCCGGAAGTCCTACCACAAAGTCCATCGTGACGTGTTCCTATTTCCATTCTGGAATCTCTAACGGTTGTAATAACCCGCTTGGTCGTTGGTGCTCTACCTTGACTCTCTGAAAAGTTAAACACCTACTTACGCATTCTGCAACTTCCCTCTTCATGTTTGGCCACCAAAAGCTTGGTACATCTTCGTGCTTCCTGGGTGTATCGAGTATCTCGTACTATGCGCTTCTTGTAAAATTTCTTCTCTTAATTCCGGTATTAATGGTACCCAAATTCGTCCTTCAAACCTTAGCAGTCCAGTGCTATCAATCTTGAATTTCAAATCATCAGCCTCAACAATCCGCTTCTTGATAATATCACAATCTTCGTCCTTCTCTTGTGCCTCCTTAACCTTATCTAATAAAGTCGGGCTCGCTGTCACTGTAAATAATTTTTTGTTGGTCTCCATCGGATACTTAACCTCCAAATCTAGTCGTTCGAAATCTTTCACTAACTCTTCTTGAAAGGTTAACTTCAATAACTTCTCTCTTCCTTTTCTGCTCAAGGCATATGCCACTACATTTGCTTTGCCTGGATGGTACAGAATCTCACAATCATAATCTTTGATCAATTCTAGCCATCGGCGCTGCCTCATGTTTAGCTCTTTCTGCGTGAAGATATACTTCAGACTCTTGTGGTCCGTATATATCTCACACTTCTCACCATATAAATAATGCCTCCAAATCTTCAAGGCAAAAACTACTGCTGCTAATTCCAGGTCATGAGTCGAATAACCCTTCTCATAATCTTTTAGCTGACGTGAAGCGTAGGCAATGACCATGCCGTGTTGCATCAGTACACAGCCAAGACCCTTGTGGGACGCATCACTATACACTACGGACCCTCCTGTGTTATCTGGTAAAGCTAACACAGGTGCTTGACTAAGCCTCTTCTTCAACTCTAGGAAACTCTCTTCACACTTCTTCGTCCAAACGAACTTAACTATCTTTCTAGTAAGATTGGTCAACGGCGATGCTATTTTTGAAAAATCCTGGATGAATCTCCGATAGTATCCCGCTAACCCTAAGAAACTCCTGGTTTCTGTTGGCGTCTTCGGCTGCTCCCAATTGATAATCGCTTCTACCTTTGCTGGATCCACCGAAACACCATTCTTGTCGATAATGTGCCCCAAAAACTGCACTCTCTGCAACCAAAACTCACACTTGGAGAATTTTGCATACAGCTTCTCTCTCCTTAATGTCTCCAACACTATTCGAAGATGCTCGGCGTGTTCTTCCTCCGTCTCGGAATACACCAGAATGTCATCGATGAATACGACAACGAACTTATCCAAATACTGTTTGAATACTCTGTTCATCAAGTCCATAAATGCTGCCGGCGCGTTCGTCAATCCGAATGACATTACCAGAAACTCAAAGTGTCCATACCGAGTTCTGAATGCCGTCTTTGGAATATCCTCCTGCCTCACTTTCAGTTGATGATAACCGGTCCTCGAGTCAATCTTTGAAAAGTACTTCGCCCCCTTCAACTGATCAAACAAATCGTCGATCCTAGGCAATGGGTACTTGTTCTTAATGGTGACCTTGTTCAACTCTCGGTAGTCTATACAAAGTCTGAGCGATCCATCTTTCTTCTTCACGAATAAGACTGGCGCTCCCCATGGTGATACGCTCAGTCGAATGTATCCCTTATCCAATAACTCTTGTAATTGAGCCATCAGTTCCTTCATCTCTACCGGTGCCATACGGTACGGCACTTTGTATACCGGTGCTGTCCCCGGTGCCAAATCAATAACAAACTCAATTTCTCTATCCGGTGGCAATCCAGGAATCTCTTCTGGGAAGACATCGGCGAATTCCCTTACAATAGGTATCTGACCCAGTTCACCCTCGACTCGTCGAGTATCAACCACGTGAGCCAAATAACCTACACAACCCTTCCTAAGCAATCTCTGTGCTTGCATCATCGTCAGACAATGAGATTGTCTCGGCGATTTACTACCATAAAATACCACCTTTGACTTATTCGAAGTCTTAAAGTGTACGCACTTCTTCTTACAGTCGATAACTGCTCCGTGATTCAATAACCAATCCATTCCAAGGATTACATCGAACTCCCCCAAACAAATCGGTATCAAATCCACCCTGAGCTTAAATCCTCGCAATTCGGTATAACAGTTCCTATGAATGTATTCTACAGAAATAATTTCCTTGTTCGCTACTTCTACGTTCATAGGGTGTTCTAATCTTTCACGGGGTAAGTCTAACCGTTTAGCAAATTCTTCGGAAACAAAAGAGCAGGTAGCACCCGAATCAAATAACACATATGCATCTATATTGTTGATTAGGATGATACCTGACACCACGTCCTTAGACTCCACCGCATCCTGAACGGTCATGTTGAACGTGCGTGCCGTTGGTCTGTTGGCTTGACTGGCTGGCCCTCCGATGCTCAGTCTGTTGTTGTTGTTGTTGTTGCGATTGTCGCTAGCTGCGTCTCCCTTTCTCTTCGGGAAGTCCTTAATTTGATGGTCTAGGGCTCCACACGAGAAACACCCTCCTTTCTGCTTATTCAGACACTGAGGAGCCATGTGCCCCGGTTGTCCACAACGGTAACAAGCATTCTTTCCCTTCATGCACTCCCCCGAGTGATTCTTCCCACAGTTGTTGCACTTTACACTTTTCTTGGCCTCTCCCCCGGACTTGTTGCCTCCAGAGGATTGGCTCTCTGTCCATTTACGCTTGTTGGGGTTGCTCCCTCCGCTGCTTCCCCCTTTCTGTCCCTCCTGACCAGTCTTCTTTTCTTGCTTGAATCGAGCAATGGCTTCATTACCTCCTTCGGCAATGATAGCCCTTTCTAGTAGATCAGAGTAAGTCTTAATCTTCAATACCGCGACTGCTTTCTGCACCCATGGTTTCAGTCCTAATTCTAACCTCCTTGCCTTCCTGGCTTCCGTGTCAACCTGATGTGAAGCGAATCGGGCTAACTCGTTAAATCTTACCGCGTACTCTGCGACAGACATACTACCTTGTTTCAGTTCCAGAAACTTAACTTCCATATCCTGTTGCGTATTTTCCGAGAAGTAATTCTCGAGAAATAGCTCCTTAAATTTATCCCAAGGAATAACTCCTTCGCCTGCTCGTCCCTATTTGGCTTTCCACCAATAGTTAGCTTCGCCCTTCATCATGAAAGTGGCAAAACTCGTCTTCTGTGTTTTGGCCACTCGTGCGACCTCAAACACTTTCTCCATCTCTTCTATCCAGGTTTGGGCTTCGATTGGGTCCAAGGTTCCCCGGAACTCTGGCGGTCCTACCAATTTAAAATCTTTAAAACTAGCCAAGTGATGTCCTGGCTGCCCTGCTGCTGGCTGGGGTCTGTTTTGCATTGCCTCAGTTAACAAGTTAACGAAGTTTTGCATAGGGTCGATATTTTCCCCTCCGCCATTATTAACGGATCCTTCCTCCCCCTGGTTCCGCGGTAGTCTCCTAGGCGGCATGATCCTGAGGAAAGGAAGAAAACATTAGGCTTTACGTGATATGCTATTTATGTTAGCATTAAGAAGTTTAAGACGTCTATCAATCATATGTGATTCAAATAAACAACTTCAGTATCACAATAAAACCCGATGGATCTCCTCAACCCATCACTTACATACTCTACTTGAGTTTCTACTAAGGTTATAACCTAGGTTTCGCATTCCTAACGTTTATAACCTAAAGCTTTGATACCAACCTGTGACAGCCCCAAATCCGGGTCCTCTGACCCCGGTCCGGTCGTCACAATCTAACATAAACATCTACCTCTAAACAAACACACGATAACTAAAATGCGGAATATAATAAACGTACGTCGTTCATTCAAAAGGTGCTACTAGTCCCAAGATTCGATAACCTTAAATACAAAACATACAAACATACCCTAGAATAGTCAATAGGGTTCATATTACATAACAGTAAATTAATTAAACATAAAGATAAAGTCTGCTCCTTGCAAACTAATCCTACATCTTCCCTTTACCCTTGTCCTTTCCTGAAGTCTCGGGCTTAACTGCAATATAAGTCATGATATAGCAAGGATGAGCAACAAGTTTGCTCAGCAAGTTGAAATACAACAATAAAGGATATATCATGATGAAAGGAATATATCTGATAATGAATTCAACAATATGAATATCAGAAGCAAGAATAATAAGTGCTTTTAGAATAACTGATAGTCAAGTAGACTTTTGAACTATAAAACTCCAACGAAATCAATAGCTGATTGACCCTTTGGTTACTGGCTACAGAATAAAAACTTGAGGGGATCAGCCTAGTGTACGCTATGTATATGCATAACATTCAACTCTGCTGTTTGTATCTTTATACTAGATACCTGGGGTACTCCCCTATATATACAAGGGGTGTTCTTTCAGTATAAGAATCCTTACCATCAATTGGTTTGGATAGCTTTTATAAAATTTTTATATAATTGTCTGACCGAACAAGGGTTCAGACTCTATCTGACATAGTTCAAGAATTGTAGAACTTTAAATAATGTACAAGTCCAAGATTGTACGAAATCAAGTGCGAATAACAATAATATCGATGTGTAATAATTGTAAAGTAATTAAACCACCTAATAGCATGCTTGGAAATAAAGTTCAAGCTTTAAATAATTAACTATCAATACGATAATAACCTGCTCAATACAATATGAGAAGGATAGGAACTTGTACAAATAAGAATTAAAGAACTTGCACAACCAAATAGTGAAGTTCGGAGACTTGCCTGATTGCTCAGCTACAATTAAGTTCTAGCTTTAATTAAATCTCGCTGAAATAACCTAACATTAATAAGTCGGTATTCCAATTAGCATGTGTAACTAATACGAGTCTACACTTACAAGAATCTGCTTATCATATCAATCTATCCATAATTCACGTAAGTCAATCTAATCATGTCATAGATTTAATAACTTTAGATTATCTAGTTTCTATGCATCAATATAGACTTGAACACATAATACTTCAAGTTACTTATATTTAATCAACATACATGTTTTACGATTATAATTTTTGAAAACCTAGCACGCTCAACCTAATCCTAGTTTAAAGTCATATGATCTCATGTCGGTAATTTGTATACTTTACATAATACAAGTTCATGCTTCATGTTATCACATAACAAGGTTAAACATAACATGCATGCTCATGCGTATACTATACATGTATACTTTAATCCACCTATTTCATGCCTTAGAAATTCATTTTCTATGAATACGTACATATGTGAAATCTATACGTTAACTCAACGAGGTCCATGTTAATATGCTTATAGGCATAACGAACTCTAATGTACATGCTTGTATGATCAATACGTAATCCACATGGTGATCGATGATATAATCTTTCACGTTCTAAGTTTTTCGTTGAAAAATCACACTAAGCCAATAAGGTATCATAATACATGTTAAGTGCCTTGTGCTCATAACTCATATGTCTTAGGACTCATATATACACCATATATATGCTCTCAAATAGTCAGAATCTAAAAGACATTAACCTTAGCCAAGTTCACTTTGAAAGTTCTTAAGTTTCTTATTTCAAAATCGCTAGAATCTTGCTATCACGTATGCTAGTGTGTGAACACACTTTAGACTCGCATTTCATGACAATATAAACCACACTATTGTGTTTACAAAATTAGAATGTTCACGTGATACGTCCATGACAAGGTTTACTTTTGAATTACAAGTTTCCTTTTTTTTTAAATATATGGTCATGGCATATACGCTTAGCATCAACGAATACATACTTATATCATGTTATTGTACTAATATCTACATTTAAATCATGTTCACAAGCTTGTTTCAATGGTATATCACATGTTAGTATATCACAGCAGCTTAACAGAAGCAGAAAACAAAAACTGGCCACAGGAACCTGCGCAGCTGCGCAGGCACCAGGTATAAACCCGGCGCAGCTGCGCCGGTGTCCGGCCAATCCAAGAGCAGGTTGTGGCGCAGCTGCGCCGCTGGCCAGTATAATACTGGCGCGGCTTTGCAGGCTGTCAGCCAGACCAGAAACTAAACTGCTTCGGCAGTTCTGCAAACCCAACTCAGAAATTTTCCTATCAAAATTGTTTCTAACACACCATTTAGCAATTCTAACATGTTTAACATCTTGTATAACACTTAACCAACATATTTCAATCCAATTATCAATAATTACATGCTTAATTCCAAGAATCAAATATTAAGAATTCTACAAAAATCAAAAATGGATTTATACCTCTGTAAATGAACTTGCTGCTAAACAGATTCTGTAATGCTACTATTAGACTTGCAATGTTGCTATAATACTCTTCCTAACTCAAATGAAATCCTCAGCAAATGAAATGAGAAGAAGAGGGGCTCTATTTATAGCCAATTCTTTACATGGTCCATGCTTTTGCTCTCCATTTCAAAACAATAGGAATAAGAAGTGTATGAGGGATAATTGGGAGTAGTTAGAACCCATCATAATGCCCACTTCCCCCATAATTATTGGCTATAATTGATGAATTTGAGAGAAGGAGTAGGCTAGAGTAGTATGTGGGAGTTCACGTGTATGAGAGGAAATTGAGGATGGCCTCTCATTATGGGACACAATTCTCAGCAACTTGCATATATTAAGTGTAGCATGTACAAACTCTTAAGTTATAAAATGCATGTACACATTATGTATACATATAAGTCCCAATGTACTTTTAATTAGTTAACCCACAATACAATGTATCAATTTGGGTTATACATATGATAACATATAATCCATGTTCATTTTCTATTAACACCAAATATAATATAATTGTGTATTGCTCATTATTTATTACCATAACTGTTATTATTATAATAACTATTACTATAATAATTATACTAACTTATTGAAATTATTTATCAATTAATAATATTATTGATATTAATATAAGGTAATGGGGTTATATATTAATGTCTATCATGTTACATAAGCAATAATATGTAACTCACATAATGTAATTAGTCATACTATATAGTCTACATATATAATATGTAGACGTATTAATACGTCACCTTGTACTATATATAGTATATAGTTAACTACCATATTTTGTAAGGTTTACTTATCACATGCTTGTATGAAATAATTAATCAAGTAAATATAATATTATTATATTTATTAATCTCTCATTCATTAATTATTATTTATTCATAATAATTGTTAAATCAACACATTATCAAATATTTACTCATAATTGCAGTTTATCAATATGATCAACTCTTGACACTATATCCAAATAATTGGAATATTTAATTATTAATAATCCTATCAATTTTCTGATATTAAAGTCTCAGGGTTAGTCCACTAATTTAAATAAACTATTAGTGACTCCCCTTAACCATTTCACCAATTCACATAACCACATAAGGTTTAAATAAACTCACAAAACTAACTCGTTAAAATTAAATCACATATTTAATAAATAAGGAGTTTAAAATTCATGGTCGTTACATCTGCGACTAGCTCGGGTGCAACTATTAATTCTTCAATCACTACATAGATAACTACCGCTAAAAGTAAGACTATGAGTAGCAGTGCCTCAATGGTCTCAAATGCTCCATTGCTTAAATGTTTCGATGTCATTCTCAAATACTGCCATAAAACAAGGGTTAATTAAATAAATTAACATATCACATGTTAACCATATGCTCCGACTGACCAATTAAATATCACATAAGCTTAGGTAGGACATACTAGTGAAGGATTTACTCGTCTCTCCCCTCCTAGTTCTATTCCCCGATCTCCGCCAGAGACCATATTCCTAAGCTCTAATACCAACTGTGACGCCCCCAGAATAGGTCCAATCCACCCAACCCATTCTGGGTCGCCAAATATATGGTACAGAATCCAAATTTAAACTTTTATATCAATAGGTCGTGAGCAGGACTATCATACAAGCTGTGAGTGTCAATACAAATCGTATATAATACGAAATATAAACACTCAAATTCAGTACTCAATAGTTACAATTATTTTCACACTATTATACAAAAATAGTGAGGACTACTACTACTCTAACTCTGCCCATTACTCTGTTTTCCGACTAGTCCCTGCAACATTCTCATTTACTGAATAGGACAATAGATGAAAAAGGGTGAGCTCAACTAGCCCAGTAAAGAATATTATGACTAAGATAATGAAGAATAAATTATCGTTAGTCTTCAATAAATTAGATAAAATATTATGGACAACAAGTTTTAGATCAACAACTGCAGCGAAAATAACAATATCTCAGAAGAATTAAGTAAAAAATGATGTATACTATATTCTATGATTTAAAAGTCCATCATCAATATTTTATCCCTGTGATATCAATCAATATATATCTTGAATCAAATATTTATCTTTGCACTACGGGCCAAAGATATTCATTTGTATCACCAGTGGTCATGTTCATCTCAATACCTGTCCATCTTTGAACTACGTGCCAAAAATATTCATCAGATAATCATTCATCTTTGCACTACAGGCCAAAAATATTCATCAAATAATCATTCATCTTTGCACTACAAGCCAAAGATATTCATTAAGTAACCATTCATCTTTGTACTACAGGCCAAAGATATTGGTTTATATCACCATTTAAGACTAAAAATGATGAAAAATAATATTAATAACGAATCTAGTGAGATAAAGGACAAAGATTAGGGATTCGTAAATTAGTTTATCCAAGTTCAAGAATACTCCATAATAATCAATTGTGGAGCAAAATTTAAGAATGAAGTTCAAAACATAGATTCAATCAAAGATAGGAACCATAATAGCCAACTTGGACTAAGAAAAGAAAATTTAATTTTTTTGTGAATAGTACCGTATTCGTGAATAGTGCCGTATACGTGAATAGTAACCCCGACATGAAAAGGTAGAAATATTTATAAGAAAAATCATACTTCGTGAATAGTACTCGTGAATAGTATCGTATTCGTGAATAGTGTCGTACACGTTAATAGTGCCGTATACGTTAATAGTAATCCTGACAGAAAAGGTAAAAATTTCATAATAAAATTCATACCAATATTTCGATGAAATGATATTAAAAACAATAACATCATTTACGAAAAAAATAACATTCCTTACCTAAAAAAAATAGTACTTCTGATTGGATTATCGGATATAATGCTGAAGGAAACTTACACTGTATAGCAACACTCAAAGTATATAAATACTCATAAAAATACGCTCGATATTATAGAGAGAGAAAACTTCTGATTCTGGTGTGATTTTCAATTCTAACATAAACACTCTATTTATAGAAAAATGCTTAAAACGCCAAAGAAAAAAATTTAATAAAATAATATATTTATAAAAAAAAAATTTGCACACCTCCTTGACCATTTTATTAGCCCACACAAGTGGGGCCCACCATCAAAAAAACATTTTTATTAAAAAAATATTTATAACCCCAAAAATCAATTATTTCGGAACTTCAATAATTCATAATAAATAGCCCTTTTATCAAAAAAAATACGAATCATATGTCCATTTCATAGGAAATTTAATTCTCTACAACTTTGTAGAAGAAAATTTTTCAAATTCCGAATGAAAAATGACCGAAATCCACATACGACTAATTTTCCACACCAAAATACTGATAAAAATACATCAGAACTAATTCCTTCATTTATATTCACAATGAATAAATATTTTTTTATCATATAAATCAATAATTAATTATTTATAAATAATATTATAGAACTACAATATTGACAACCAAGTTATTCCCAGGAAAGAGGGGCTTTCTGATAAAAATTTCTCCTTACTGGCGCGCAATTAGGTGATCAAACCTCTCCTAGACAGAACTTCCTTAGACATTGCCAATAATGCTATCTAATAATATTATTCAAATAATATGAATTATTGATCTGATAATGAGAAATATTGTGCAATAACAATTATTGAATTAACAATAATATAAGAATACTGTGCAATACTGTGTGCTACTTTGCAACAACGCGTATTACTTTACTTTAACCACCGGGTATTCCAATAGTGTTAACGGTAACAACTACGCCGTTATTTTTAGAGAACTCATTCTTGTCGTTTTCTTCATCTGACTGTTTTTCGTTATGGGGCTCACAAATGGCTGCGCCGTCGTACGAATATTCCCCGACAGCAAGAATATTCCATGACCAACCGAATATTTCCCTACAGCAATGAATATTTTATAACCACTTGCTTATTTGAAATATTTGTGCATTTTACCCATAACTTACCACATCTATCAAATCAACCCCTTACTATTCAAAATAATATATAGAGAAAATTCAATTTTATTCATAAAAAGTTTGTGTCTTACACAGTGGTTTTGTGCTAACACTTGGTTTATCATTTTGATAATCGTTGAAATGTTGGTGTCGCGCTATCGATATATATATATGACGAGAAGTGAATCTTTTCTCGTATTATATTTGATAGTTAGAAACAATTAAGATTAGATTAGATGATATTAAGATTAGGTATGAGTTCTTAAAACTCATAATTGTGGTAAGTTCATGACTCATAATTGTATGTATGCTTTTTGAACCCCTAAGCGTATGGACAGTCCCTGATAGGTTCTTGGACTACGTATTGCTAGGACAAGTTCATAAACTCATATTATTATGGCAAGTTCCAGAACTTTCAAAGTGTGGTAAGTTTGATGAACTATACTGGGTATAAAAAGGTTATAGTATAGAAAACATTGATGTGTTGAAGATTTATAGAGTGATTAAGTAATGAAACGATTGAGTAAAGATTTATATTGATGGAGAAAATTTTATATTCTAAATCTCCTAGCTTTACTAGATTTTCGAAATTTATTGACTTCGTGCTGATATTGCACTTCTGTATTCTTGAAAAATATTGGATCAAATGAATAAACCAATGAATTTTTAAAATAGTGTTATTATTCACATGTCTATTCTAATTACTTCAGCTAGACAAAAAAAATTTGAAATTTTCAAAATATATTTTATATACTCTATGCATCATTTGATATGATGTAGGAATAATAATCGAGGAAGTCATCAATGCGGGTAAACCTAGTGTTGGATGTGATTGTAGGATTGTCAGTCCACTATGGTATGATGTAGTATAATGACATCATGTAATGACGAAAACTTCAACGTACCATTACTACGGTACGGTATCAGGATATTATAAAAGATTTATTTATTATTTTTAGTTTCCTTAAACTATAAAAAAAATTATTTATTGAGTTGGTTAAATATATATATATATATATATATATATATATATTTATATATTTCGATTGATGTCTGAATTATTGCTAGAAGTCTATGCTACTTGATTCAGCTAGACAAGTATTGAAAGATGTTTATGAAATTCGAGTGTTCTTGGTCAAACTATGCCAAACCAAATTATTTTGGTGCGGATTCAAATGTTAAGAAGCTGAGGTCAACAACCCTATAAAAGGGGACATTTTATCGGAGATAATAGTTCCGAGTGTAACGCATATAGTCGTTACGATGTACTACGTTTGTTCACGACGTAGTGGTGCGATAGTCTGATCACTTAAAGCACCGATGTAGGATGTATAGTGGGAAGTACCTGGGGTGAAGCACTATTAAACCTAAAGACAAGTTCAAGGTCTTGTGACCCCTCAGTATGATTTAAAATTTTTTAAATTCCTTAATTATTCTTAATGCTTCCCAATTATTGAACAATTGTGGAAGATGCTTATTATTCCGAAGATGAATGTGGCAAGAAGGATATTCCTTAGAAAGAAGTAGTTGTAGAACGCAATAATTTAGTGAATAAGATTAACGTAAAATCTATTTTAATAGATTAATATATAAAGATTTATAGATTAAAATTTTTAGGACGAAATTCTTAGAAGAATAGGTGAATGTGATAACCCGAATACTTATAAGGTAGTGAATTATGAAGTATATGAATTCGACGAGTAGAATATATGGTAATAATCCTTAGAAAGGAAATGAACGGGTTAAAGAATATATAATATTTGATATGATTGTGTTTAATTGAAGGTTATGTAATAAAACCTAAAATTTATTGAAGAAATGAATAGAGTAGTATATAGATATAAAACTTTTGTTGAGATAATGTGTTGAAGTTATTCAACGATAATTATGAAATATATTTTGTGAAAATAGAGTAAGGGAGGTTTCGTTGATTCCGAGGACGGAATCCTTATAAGAAGGGAAGGATGTGACAACCCAAATTTTTAAGAATTTATAAATGAGAATTTAATAAATAAAATTCTTATTATAATATGTTTTGAGTTTGAGTATGTGTATATGTGTCATATATTGTGAAATATGTGATTTGGTGTGAAAAAGATTTTAGATATTAATTTTAATATTTATTGATTAAATAAATATTTTAATTTATTTATTTATTGAGTTAAATAAGTAAATTATGTGACTGTTATGGAGTAATGTAATTAAGTATAATATATTAATTAAATAAATATTTAATATTTAATGTAATTAATATGTAATAATTTTATGTTATAGTTCTAATTTAATTGAGATAATTAAATTAGATGAAGTTATGTGATAATTGTTGCATGAAATTATAATTAGCGAGTAATTATAATTGTTATGTGGCAATTTTTATGTGATTAATTGATGTTACCTTTTAATTAATTAAATTAGAATGTTAAGATTTAATTAATTAAAGTATAACATTAAAAATATATGTTAAATGATTTATTAAAAGAATTAAAAGAGTTTTTAAAACCGTTTTGCCAAACAAGGCCCTTGCACCTGTTTAAAATCCGTTTTGCCAAACGGGGCCTTAACTACCAAAAACTTATTTTTAAAAATAATCTGTTTTTGCCAAACAAGTCTTTGGGCTTTTAAACTTCAAATGTGTAACCTATATTTTAATTGTAATTAGTATAGGGTAATTATGTTTTGTAGGTTATATGTTTTATACTTATGTCTTATATATATAATATTTGTAAGTTATATTATATGTATATACGTTAGTTTAGAAAAATAAAGTTAGAACAGTTAGTCTGTCAGAAACAAAAGAAATATAGAGAAAGAAAGTTAGAGAGAAAAGAAGAGAGAAGAAGAGGAGGAAGGAGGAAGGCTTTGAGAGAAAGTGTGACGCCCCCAGAATAAGTCCAGTCAACCCAACCTATTCTGAGTCGCCAAATACATGGTACAGAATTCAAATACAAACTTTATATCATACGGTAGTGCAAAATACGACCACACAACTGTGAGTGTCAATACAAATATGTAGAAAATATTAATATTCAAACTAAGTCCTCATTATAATTATTATCACACTATTTATCAGAAATAGTGAGGACTACTACTGCTCTAACTCGGACCATCACTCTGTCCCCCGACTAGTTCCCGCAACATTCTCATTTCCTGAAGAGGACAACAGATGAAAAGGGTGAGCTCAACTAGCTCAGTAAAGAATATTATGACTAAGATAATGAAAAATAAAATTATCGTTAGTCTTCAATAAATCAGATAAAATATAATGGACAACCAATCTTAGATCAATATTCGCAGCGGAAATAACAATTCATTAGAAGAATTAAGCAGAGAATGAAGTATACTATATTCTATGATTTAAAAGTCCATCATCAATATATTATCCCTGTAACATCAATCAATATACATCTCGAATCAATATTCATCTTTGCACTACAGGCCAAAGATATTCATTTGTATCATCAGTGGTCATGTTCATCTCAACACCTGTCATCTTTGCACTACGGCCAAAGATATTCATTAGGTAATCATTCATCTTTGCTCTACAGGCCAAAGATATTCAGTTACATCACCTTTTAGGACTGAGGATGATGAAAAATATTTTAAAGAACGAATCCAGTGAGATAAAAGACAAAGATTAGGGATTCGTCATTTAGTTTATCCAAATTCAAGAATAATCCATAATAATACTTTGTGGAGCAAAATTCAAGAATAAAGCTCAAAACTTGGATACAATCAAAGATAGTAACCTTAACAGACAATTTGGACAAATAGAAGAAAAATAAATTTTCCCGTGAATAGTGCCGTATACGTGAATAGTAACCCCGACGAAAAAAATAAGAATTTCAACATAAAATCCATGACAATATTTCTGTATAATGATATTGAGAAGAATAACATCATTTACGAAAGAAATAACATCCCTTACCTCAAAAAGATAGTACCTCTGACTGGAATATCGGATATAATACCGAAAGAAACTTGCACTGAATACTAATACTCAAAGTATAGAAATACTCACAAAAATACGCTCGATATTATAGAGAGAGAAAACTTATGATTCTGGTGTGATTTTCAATTCTAACCTAAGCACCCTATTTATAGGAAAAGCTTAGGATGCCAAATAGACTAAATGAATAAAATATTATTATTTTTAAAAAACATTCCGCCGCCTGGCAGCTTCCCAAAATTCAGATTTTCAACAAAAGTGGGGCCCACCCATTAAATAATATTTATTTTCTGAAACTTCAATAATTCATAACAAATAGCCCCTTTGTCAGAAAAATACAAATTCTATGTCATTCCATAGGAAATTTAATTCTCTACAACTTTGTAGAAGGAAGTTTTTCCAAATTCCATACATAAATTATCCGAAATCCAAAAACAGATGATTTCTCACACCAAAATATTGATAAAAACTCATCAGCGCCAATTCCTTCTTTAATATCCACAAAATAAATATTTCCTTATCATATAAATCAATAATTAATTATTCACAAATAATATTATAGAACTACAATATTAACAACCAGGTCGTTCCCAGGAAAGAGGGGGCCTTCCGATAAGGACTTCTCCTTACTAGCGCGCAATTAAATAACCCCTCCTAGACAGAACTTCCTTAGACATTGTCAATAATGCTATCTAATAATATTATTCAAATAATATGAATTATTGAGTTGATAATGTGAAATACTGTGCAATGACAATTATTGAATCAATACTACAAAATATCAACTGTCGCCATTATTGAATCAATCATATAAAATGGCAACGTAGCAATTATTGAGTCAATAAAATATCAATGTAACAATTATTGAGTCAATAATATAAAATATCAACGTAGCAATTATTGAGTCAATAATATAAAATATTGAACAGTAATTACTGTAACAATAATTGAGTAATGGCTTCTCACGTAAGACTCAATAATTCAAAATACTGTGCAATACCGTGTGCTGCTATGCAACACCGTGTATCACTGTATTTTAACCACCGGGTATTTGAACAGTACTAACGGTAACAACTACGCCGTTATCTTGTAAAAAAGTTATTTCTGTCGCTTTCTATATCCGACAGTTATTCCGTTGTGGGGGCCCACAAATAGCTGTGCCGTCGTACGAATATTCTCCGACAACAAGAATATTCCACGACCAAACGAATATTCCCCGACAACAAGAATATTTTATAACCACTTGCTCATTTTAAAAATGTTTGCACATTTCACCCATAACTTTCATATTTATCAAATCAACACCTTACTATTTCGAAATAATATAAAGAAAATTAAATCTTTATTCATAAAAGTTGGGGTCTTACAACCTCCCCTCCTTATGAAATTTCATCCTCGAAATTGACGTACGTACCTGGTATGTCGAAAAGGTGAGGATACCTCGCTTTCATTTCCGATTCTAACTCCCAGGTCATTTCCTCAATTGCATGGTTTCTCCACAAAACTTTAACTTGAGGTATAATTTTTGAGCTTAGGACATGCTCCTTCCTATCCAAGATCTTGACAGGTACCTCCTCGTACGTTAAATCTTCGGCTATCTCGTCTGGTTCTAACTCAATAATGCGGTTTGGATCCTTCACATATTTTACGTAACACGGATATGTGAAACACGTTATGAACATGAGACATGCTTGGAGGTAAAGCGAGTCTATAAGCCACATTTCCTACTCGGTCAAGAATCTCAAATGGACCAATGAATCGTGGGTTGAGTTTTCCTCTCTTCCCAAACCTCGTAACTCCCTTCCATGGAGCAATACGTAATAACACATGGTCTCCAATATTAAATTTCACGTCCTTTCGATGAAGATCCGCATAACTCTTTTGTCGATCTTGTGCTGTTTGTATACGCTGTCAAATCATTTGGATCTTTTCTGTAGTCATACGTACTAACTCCGGTCCCAACAATGTTGTTTCACCCACCTCGTTCCAACATACTGGAGAGCGACACTTTGTCCCATACAACGCTTCGAATGGAGCCACGCCTATACTTGCCTGATAACTGTTGTTGTAGGAGAATTCCACCAATGGTAAATACTTATCCCAACTCCCTTTGAAGTCTAGAACACAGAGTCTCAATAGATCTTCAAGAGTTTGGATAGTCCTTTCCGATTGTCCGTCTGTTTGAGGATGATAAGCCGAACTGAATCGTAAATCCGTACCCATAGCTTTCTGCAAACTGATCCAAAATCGTGAAGTAAATCTGGGGTCACGATCCGAAACTATGGATACTGGCATGCCATGCAATCTCACAATCTCATTCACGTATATATGAGCAAGACGTTCAAGGGAATAAGTCTCTCGTATCGGCAAGAAATGAGCAGACTTGGTTAATCTATCAACAATAACCCAAATCGCATCTAAGCCTTGAGAAACCTTGGGAAGACCCGTAACGAAATCCATCGTAATGTGTTCCCACTTCCATTTCGGAATCTCCAGTGGTTGCAATGGACCCTTCGGCACTTGATGCTCCGCCTTTACACGTTGACAAGTTAAACATCTCGAGATGAACTCCGCGATCTCTCTCTTCATATTGCTCCACCAAAATGTATGTCGAAGATCACGATACATTTTAGTACTCCCAGGATGGATCGCAAACGGTGTGTTGTGTGCCTCCATCATGATTCTATACTTCAAGTCAGAATCGTTAGGAACACAAAGTCTGGAGTTGACTCGAAGTATTCCCTCTTCATCGATTCTTGCTTCTGGGATGGCACCTTCTTGTACCTTCTTCTTCATCTTCATCATCTCCGCATCCGTAGCTTGAGCAGCTTTAACTTTATCAATCAAAGCTGGTTCTGCGCGTATACTTGATATCATTGCCTTCGTTTCCACATATGATCTTCTACTCAACGCGTCAGCTACCACGTTCGCTTTTCCAGGATGGTATTGGATGGTATGATCGTAATCTTTCAACAGCTCAAGCCAACGTCGTTGCCGCATGTTGAGTTCCTTCTGAGTGAAGAAATATTTAAGGCTCTTATGATCCGTATAAATCTCCACTTTCTCTCCGTACAAGTAATGTCTCCAGATCTTCAACGCGAATATGACTGCTGCCAACTCTAGATCATGAGTAAGATAATTCCTCTCATATTCTTTGAGTTGTCGAGAGGCATAGGCTATGACTTTCCCATGTTGCATGAGAACACATCCTAACCCTTTGCCCGAAGCATCGCTGTAAATAACAAATCCATCCGAACCAGATGGTATTGTCAGAACAGGTGCCGAAATAAGTCTCCTCTTGAGCTCTTGGAAGCTCTTCTCGCATTCCTCTCTCCAAACGAATTTCGTATCTTTCCGGGTCAACTGAGTTAATGGAGTAGCGATTCGAGAAAATCCCTCTACGAACCTCCGATAGTAACCAGCTAAGCCCAGAAAGCTTCGTACTTCGGTCACCGACTTAGGTTGCTCCCAGCTTTGTATTGCTTCAATCTTCGTCGGGTCAACAGATACTCCACGTTTCAATACCACGTGCCCAAGAAATGCTACTTCCTCAAGCCAGAACTCGTATTTCTTTAACTTGGCGTATAGCTTGTTCTCACGAAGCTTTTGAAGTACCAACTTCAAGTGGTGTTCATGATCTTCATGGCTTTTAGAATAAATGAGGATGTCATCAATAAAGACAACAACGAATTGATCCAAATATTCTTTAAATACACGGTTCATCATATCCATGAAAGCAGCAGGAGCATTAGTCAATCCAAAAGACATGACTAAGAACTCATAATGTCCGTACCGTGTTCTGAAAGCAGTCTTTGGAATATCCTCAGTTTTAATCTTCAACTGATGATATCCAGAACGAAGATCGATCTTTGAAAAGAATTGCGCTCCTTGCAACTGGTCGAACAGGTCATCAATACGAGGTAACGGATACCTATTCTTGATGGTGACATGGTTCAACTCCCGATAGTCAATACAAAGTCGCATACTCCCGTCTTTCTTCTTTACGAATAAAATAGGAGCACCCCAAGGAGACGTACTAGGACGAATAAAACCGATGTCTAAAAACTCTTGTAATTGGATCTTTAACTCCTGAAGTTCAATAGGAGCCATTCGATATGGGGTTTTAGAAATGGGCTTTGTACCGGGCTCAAGGTCAATAAAGAATTCAACTTCACGTTCTGGGGGTATACCGGGAAGTTCTTCAGGAAATACATCAGGAAACTCATTAACAACGGAAATATCATTCACATTTGATGTATTCTGGTTTAGATCAGTGACATGAGCTAAGAAAGCTTGACATCCGTTTTTCAATAAATGAATAGCTTTGGGATTTGAAATGATATTGACTGATTTTAGTGGTTTGGTGGTTTGGATTCGCACAACAGGTTGATTAGGAATATGAAAACTAACAACCTTACGAAAATAATCAATTCTGGCATGGTAATTGGTTAACCAGTCAATTCCTAAAATCACGTCAAATGCAAGTATTTTCAAAGATATAAGATCAACAGGTAAGGTAAGGGTACCAATCTGAATCAAGCAAGATTTGTAAACTGTAGATGTAACGAAGGTTTCTCCCAACGGAGTTTCAACAAATAAGTCAAAGTCTAATTTATCAGAAGTCAAGTTCAAACGTTGAGCACAAGCAGGTGAAATAAAAGAATGGGTAGCACCGGTATCTAACAAGGTGCAAACTTCGCAAGAGTTTATGATCAGCTTACCCGTAATCACCTCGCGTGGATTCCTTGCGTTTTGGGCTGTCACGACAAACGCTCTTCCAGGAATCACCGACTTTAACTTGTCTGCAACCGCCTTTGGAATCACCACCCCGCTGGATTTGGTTTCGCAACAGGACAATCTCGAGCTATATGTCCTTCTTTTCCACAGTTATAGCATCCTTTGAATTGTTGTGGGCAGTTTGGGCTGATATGTCCCTCTTTCCCGCATTTATAGCATACGACCGGTGGTCGTTCTCCTCCCCTCGAAACAGTTGATGCTGGTGCTGATGTCGACGTCTTCGCGTTCTCATTGTTATACCTTCTCTTTCTGAAATCTCCTCCCGATTCGCTTCTTCTACTATCATGTCCACGATTACCACCGGAGTGGTTACCGCTTCTGTCATACTTTCCTCCTCGCTGGTTGTCATTGCTCCGATGACTGCTGCCACCGGTACGACCTTGGTTGTGGTCCCTCGGTTGAACATAATCATTATCTCGTTCTAATAACTGGGCCCTGTTTACTACATCCGAATATAAAGAAAATTTATGAGAAATGAGGTATTGACGTATTTCGGGTTTCAAACCTCTTAGAAACATCCGCGTCATACGTTCCTCATTCTCCACCATATGAGGTGCAAACCTGGACAGCTCCGCGAACTTAGCCTCGTACTGGGATACCGTCATGTTGTTTTGCTCGAGTTTGATAAACTCTACTTCCTTCATATGACGAATACTTTCAGGAAAGTACTTGTCATTAAACAGTTTCTGGAACGCTTCCCAAGACATCTTGAGTGCGGTAGGCTGGGTACGCTTCACAGATTCCCACCAGTAATATGCCTCTCCACGGAACATAAACGTGGCGAATGGAACCTTCTGTTCCTTTGTACATCCCAAGACATCAAATATCTTGGTAATTTGTTTAATCCACGTCTCCGCCTTGATCGGATCTGGCTTTCCCAGAAACTCTGGTGGTCCCAATTCTTTGAACTGCTTGGCAGTGACAATTCGCGTGTTGTTATTATCTCCACCTGTATGTTGCACACGAGTCTCCCTCGTCTGATTTTGCATGAACTGCAGAAAACTTCTAAACATCTCATCGTTTATCGTCTGACCAGCGTTATTTTCAGGATGAACATTGCCTTCTTGTTGCACGTTCTCCTGGTTAACGATTAAAGGTGTCTCCACGGTCTCATTCACTTCGTTGTTAACGTTCTCAGCTGCCATTCTCAAATACTGCCATAAAACAAGGGTTAATTACACAAATAACATATCACATATTAACCCTATACTCCGACTGACCAATTAAATACCACATAAGCTTAGGTAGGACACACTAGCGAAGGATTTACTCGTCTCTCCCCTCCTAGTTCTATTCCCCGATCTCCGCCAAAGATCATATCCTTAAGCTCTGATACCAACTGTGACGCCCCCAGAATAAGTCCAGTCAACCCAACCTATTCTGAGTCGCCAAATACATGGTACAGAATTCAAATACAAACTTTATATCATACGGTCGTGCAAAATACGACCACACAACTGTGAGTGTCAATACAAATATGTAGAAAATATTAATATTCAAACTAAGTCCTCATTATAATTATTATCACACTATTTATCAGAAATAGTGAGGACTACTACTGCTCTAACTCGGACCATCACTCTGTCCCCCGACTAGTTCCCGCAACATTCTCATTTCCTGAAGAGGACAACAGATGAAAAGGGTGAGCTCAACTAGCTCAGTAAAGAATATTATGACTAAGATAATGAAAAATAAAATTATCGTTAGTCTTCAATAAATCAGATAAAATATAATGGACAACCAATCTTAGATCAATATTCGCAGCGGAAATAACAATTCATTAGAAGAATTAAGCAGAGAATGAAGTATACTATATTCTATGATTTAAAAGTCCATCATCAATATATTATCCCTGTAACATCAATCAATATACATCTCGAATCAATATTCATCTTTGCACTACAGGCCAAAGATATTCATTTGTATCATCAGTGGTCATGTTCATCTCAACACCTGTCATCTTTGCACTACGGCCAAAGATATTCATCAGGTAATCATTCATCTTTGCTCTACAGGCCAAAGATATTCAGTTACATCACCTTTTAGGACTGAGGATGATGAAAAATATTTTAAAGAACGAATCCAGTGAGATAAAAGACAAAGATTAGGGATTCGTCATTTAGTTTATCCAAATTCAAGAATAATCCATAATAATACTTTGTGGAGCAAAATTCAAGAATAAAGCTCAAAACTTGGATACAATCAAAGATAGTAACCTTAACAGACAATTTGGACAAATAGAAGAAAAATAAATTTTCCCGTGAATAGTGTCGTATACGTGAATAGTGCCGTATACGTGAATAGTAATCCCGACGAAAAAAAATAAGAATTTCAACATAAAATCCATGACAATATTTCTGTATAATGATATTGAGAAGAATAACATTATTTACGAAAGAAATAACATCCCTTACCTCAAAAAGATAGTACCTCTGACTGGAATATCGGATATAATACCGAAGGAAACTTGCACTGAATACTAATACTCAAAGTATAGAAATACTCACAAAAATACGCTCGATATTATAGAGAGAGAAAACTTATGATTCTGGTGTGATTTTCAATTCTAACCTAAGCACCCTATTTATAGGAAAAGCTTAAGATGCAAAAGGAGACTAAATGAATAAAATATTATTATTTTTAAAAAAATTTCCGCCGCCTGGCGGCTTCCTAAAATTCAGATTTTCAACAAAAGTGGGGCCCACCCATTAAATAATATTTATTTTCTGAAACTTCAATAATTCATAACAAATAGCCCCTTTGTCAGAAAAATACAAATTTTATGTCCTTCCATAGGAAATTTAATTCTCTACAACTTTGTAGAAGGAAGTTTTTCCAAATTCCATACATAAATTATCCGAAATCCAAAAACAGATGATTTCTCACACCAAAATATTGATAAAAACTCATCAGCGCCAATTCCTTCTTTAATATCCACAAAATAAATATTTCCTTATCATATAAATCAATAATTAATTATTCACAAATAATATTATAGAACTACAATATTAACAACCAGGTCGTTCCCAGGAAAGAGGGGGCCTTCCGATAAGGACTTCTCATTACTGGCGCGCAATTAAATAACCCCTCCTAGACAGAACTTCCTTAGACATTGTCAATAATGCTATCTAATAATATTATTCAAATAATATGAATTATTGAGTTGATAATGTGAAATACTGTGCAATGACAATTATTGAATCAATACTACAAAATATCAACTGTCGCCATTATTGAATCAATCATATAAAATGGCAATGTAGCAATTATTGAGTCAATAAAATATCAATGTAACAATTATTGAGTCAATAATATAAAATATCAACGTAGCAATTATTGAGTCAATAATATAAAATATTGAACAGTAATTACTGTAACAATAATTGAGTAATGGCTTCTCACGTAAGACTCAATAATTCAAAATACTGTGCAATACCGTGTGCTACTATGCAACACCGTGTATCACTGTATTTTAACCACCGGGTATTTCAACAGTACTAACGGTAACAACTACGTCGTTATCTTGTAAAAAAGTTATTTCTGTCGTTTTCTATATCCGACAGTTATTCCGTTGTGGGGGCCCATAAATAGCTGCGCCGTCGTAAGAATATTCTCCGACAACAAGAATATTCCACGACCAAACGAATATTCCCCGACAACAAGAATATTTTATAACCACTTGCTCATTTTAAAAATGTTTGCACATTTCACCCATAACTTTCATATTTATCAAATCAACACCTTACTATTTCGAAATAATATAAAGAAAATTAAATCTTTATTCATAAAAGTTGGTGTCTTACAGAAAGTCCCTGTTAAACCTCATCATCATCTTCCTCACTAAGCATCAAGGGTATAATTTTAACCCTTGTATTTTAAAGATTATGTTTTATGTTCTTCATCATTTATTTCTCTGTAAATTGAGTTTTTATGAAATTAGTGTAAACATTAATTTCTAATATGTGAATTATGTCAATATATGCTTATAATTAATTTATATGCTTAATTAGGATGTTTAATCAATGTGTATATGATGAACACGAGGGATTCATGTTTATCAAGAAGTTATAGTGAAAATATTTTGAAAAAATATATTTTTCTTTAAAATCAAAAATTTAAGTTTAATTGTTAATTGTTGTACGAATTGATCTTGGATTTTGTAATTTGTCAAGAAACGGATTCAATGTGATTTGAATTGTGTGTTTTGATTGAAAAATAAACTTACAATATTCAATTTTATCAAGAACACTGGAGAATAGTTTTTATATAAATTTTCAAAATTAAGAGTTTTGATTATGTGTTTTGATGATTAAATGTGTTAAAACATGTTAGAAACTTTAATATTATGTTTATGTAAAATTTTATATGTATTGTGTTAATTGGAATTAAAATTTGGTGTGGAGAAATAAGCCAAATTGACTTTTTCTCAGCACAGTTCACGAACTAGTCTTTGTTTGCTGCAGGAGGCCCGCCCCGGTGGGCATATCAAGCCTAAAACCCCAGCCCCTGCGGGGGGTATGCAGAAAAGAAAAAGTTTATTTGTTTTGTAAAGTTTTGTTTAGATTATGAAAGTTAATCTAATGTGATGTACTTGATGACATGATAAGCATATATTAAAATGCTAAATAATAGTAATGAATTATATTAATAAAATATAATATATAATTATAATTTGAATAAATTATAATTATAGTAAAGATTTAATTTAAATTATGATTTGTTAAATAAATATAGTTTGATTAAATTTTAATCAAAGTAAATGTTTAATTTAAATTATAATTTGTTTAATTATAATATAATATGTAATTATAATTTGAATAATTATAATTAAGGTAAATGTGTAATTTAAATTATAATTCATTTTAATTATAATTTAATGAGTGCATGATTTGAAATTGATTAATTATAATCAAAGTAATTTTTTAATTTGAATTATAATTGGTTTAATTATAATAAATGCATAAATTGAGTTTGATTATTTTTATCACAATAAATGTTTAATTTAAATTATAATTTATTTATTTATAATTTAATTAATATAAAATGCAGTTATAATTTGATTTAATTATAATTGAGGAGAATGTGTAATTTAAATTATAATTTGTTTAAATTATAATTAATATGAGTACGTAATTATTAGTTGATTAATTATGTGAAAATATAATATAATTATATGATGTGATTAATTATGTAATAATTAATTATTAACTTAATAATTAAAGAGGAATGAGTTAACCTAAATTGGTTAACTAATTATGAGAACTAGTTATGTGATAATTAATTTATATTATTAATTATACATATAGTTTGACAATGTGTGTTAAACAAATAAATGGGAGAGAATTATGAAGTGTAAAGTAGAATTTACTTAAACGTTTGCTAAGTGTTGCTATGTGACTAATAATTGATGCGTATGATAATACGTTGTGTAGGATTCATGAAGTACAGATTATTATAAGCTGTTTTTCGTTAATTGGTAATCTACGAGCCAGGCAAGTCTTTCAGTTCCTATTTTCTATATAAACCTGATGATTAACTATTTTAACTTGTATTGCAAACAACATAATATGTTATATATGTTGTAAGCATGAAACGTTAAAATCAATTTATGACTACGTTGATTGAGTAAAGAATATTGATTGAGTAAGGAACTCAATCTTTTTACTTGTTATATGAATTAAAGCATGCATGATATGTTAGTCTAATGATTTATGAGATGTATGTTGAGCATGTTATTATGTGCTACGTGTTGCATAAAAACTGTTAGATCTTGCTGAGCTGTCGAGCTCACTCTTGCAAATAACAATTTTTGCATGTCAAGGTTTCAAGGTAAGGATACGTGCTAAGTGAATTATAGAGATTCATATTCATGAAGATTATTTATTTAGATGAGAATGCATTTAATGTTTTGATTGTAACGTAATTGTTGAATTGTAAGTTGAGCTATCGTATGTATAATGGATATTGCTTTGTGATGTAAAACTTTGTATAGTAATTCGATGTAGCGATTCATGTAATAGAATTGAATCAAAGATATGTAATGTAAAGGTTGTGATTCAGGACAACAAAGAAAGAAATATATATAAAAATTTTAATTATTCCGCATTTTTGTAGTGATTGTAATATCGAATAATGATGTAAAGTTAGAATAAAGTTGTATTGTTAACGATCGAGAATGAGAATTATATTGTATGAATTTTGGGGTCGTTACAGTTGGTATCAGAGCTGATAGGTTATACACCTTAGGTAAGAGTACCTTAGGCTATGACCTTAGGTTATAAGAAGTTAAGTTTAAGCTACGTATAATAAAAAGGTGATTTTTTTCACATACGTAGAAGTATATGATGAGTTAAGTTCTAGAAATGTTATAAGAAGAAGATGAGAACGACGACCACCAACCATTGAAAACTGATGTAATCTAACGAAGGAAGATGTTGATGCTCTGATACCAACTGACGCCAGGAAGAATAGCGATTATTTTGAAGATTGGTTAATAGAAAAAATCACAGGCAAAGAAAAAGAGAGGATTACCCAAAATACATAGAAACTTCTCTAATGCTTAAATTATTTTTATTGAAATAAAAGCTGACTATAATTCAACCCACAAGCCGGGTTTTATAGCTAAAAGGTTTCCTTATCAGAATGTAGCAGAATTCCTATAACTATGATAATAAACTCCCAATAGGTAACAAACTCCTAATAATTATACCGTAATTAAACACTACTATAAAAGAATAAAACATAACTAAAAATAACAATAGCTCCCGAAGCCAAACCTGAAGAAAACTAATTAAATCTGATCCCGACTCCCATTACAAGAAAACTGACTAATTCTGACGGAACTAAAGTCGACGGAATCTATTCGGTCGAGAATACGTTATTTGCAACGGATTATTCCGTCAAGTGTAATTCTATTAGAATTTAGTTAATATCGACCAAATTTCATCGAATTCCTTCGGGAACAAGGGGCATCATTTGACGCCAAGGTTTCAGCCAGCGCCAGTACTAAGGTCGACGGAAGGGGATGCTATTTTTGACGGAACATCCGTCGGGAATAAGTTTTTTCAACTAACCTAAGGTCGACGCACATTCCGTCGAGGATATGTTTTAAAACCTAAATGCATCTCATTCTTTCAGCCGCCTCATCAGTTATCTCTCTCTCTCTCATATCTTTCGTACCCTCTCTCTCACTCATCAGACCACCACTGCCGCCCCTGCTGTCGGCACCGCCTCCTCTACCTTTGCCGCCTCCCTCTGTTGGTTTTTATATTTTATAATTTTAATGATGACAATATGCATAAGTATATGAGTTATTAATTGGGTTGAAATTGACTTTGTAATGGTGTGTTGAAAATAATTAATAACCTGTTTAATATATGATGATGGGCTGCATAGTTTATGTTTTGGGTTGAATTGTTATTTTTCAATATAATGGGTTGTTAATTCAGTTGGTTGGATTCTATTTCTCTAATATATATTGCCAAGTCAGATTTTCAATTAGAGAATATTAATGAAGTCTTCTTTAAATAGAAGTCTATTTGGCATCATTTAAGGAATCCAATTTTGTTGGGATTTATCTTTTTAAATATATGTGTTATCAGTTGATATATTGGATTATATATCTTTTTTAATCTGTTTTGGTATGAAGACCAATTCAAATATGAATTGAAGCATTTTAAGGAGTCTGGAATTCGGTTTTGAATTTGAAATACAAGGTAACAGGTTATTACAATTGGAGTCTAAACCTTATCTTTAATATTCTTTAATATTAGTCTGTTATATATTTGAATTAATATTGTTCGAATTTCTTTCCATATATGTTATTTGTTGATATATTGGTATATATTTATATATATGGTTACTAATTCAAATTTGATTTGGAAATTGTCAAGGAGTTGGTATAGTTAAGGCATCTGATATAATTCAAATTTGAGTTGTTTTTAAAGAAACAAGTTTCAGTTTTTTAAAGTATATGGTTACCAATTCAAATTTGATGTGGAGATTATCAAGGAGTTGGTATAGTTAAGGAATCTGATATAATTTGAATTTAAGTTATTTTTAAAGCAACAGGTTTCAGTTTTTTAAAGGAGATATTATTTGATTTATTTAACTCCTTTAATTCAACAAATCTTATATGCTTATCCATATCATGTTGAGGATTTTATATCTGTTAAGTCAGGCTAACAGATATCTGTTACTTCATTAGTGGAACTAGTCGTTGCCCTCCTTTCCTATATATAGTTTGCACGACTAAAGGTAGTACAAGATTGAAAAAGCTGAAATACATCAGAGCATTCTTCTTGAAATACATCTGAGTCATATTCAAGTTATTGTGTCACTCTTTAGGTCTCAGATTAACAGCATAGTTTTTGTAGTCCTTCTCATAACATCTATTGTAAGCAAAGTACAAGTCTAGGTTAGCTTGGGGGATTTGTTATTATGATATTCAGTCTGTTTAACGAAGTTATCAAAGTCTCAGAGGTGAGAGGTGTTGCAGAAGTGCAAAGAGGGGCAGAGGTGTCCAATCGATAGTCGTTGTAACAGGGAGTTTTATTTTCTGTATAATTACTTAATATTATTTTAATAAAGTGAGTCTCCAATACCTTTTGGTATTAGACGTGGATGTAGGCCGCTAGAATAGGGGTTTAAGGGCTGAACCACATATATATCCTGGTGTGATTTCCATTATGCATTTACAGTTTATATGCTTTAGCATTCTGTATATGCTGGTTAAGCTCGTGCTCTAAATTATACTAAAACAGACAGGTATTCCCTGTCCGTTTATAACAGACAAAGAACATATACTAATACAGACATGTATTAGCTATCCAATTATAGCAGACGAAGAACATATACTAATACAGACAGGGTTAGCCTGTCTGTTTATAAGCTGCATTAGTAAACTTTAAAAATTGACCACTGTAGATCACCTTTGGGTATTTACACCTATTCATCCCCCTCTAGGTGTGCTTATTTACATAATTAAATTTGGTATCAGAGCAAGGCTCTACTAATATTCATCTTTACAAGTCGTAGGGAAAAATCCTATGGCACACCTTAATTTTCAAGAAGGTTAATCCACAAGCCGGCCACCTCTATTGATAGGAAGCGAGAACTTCAACTTCTAGAAATTCAGAATGAAGATTTATCTCAAGAGAGACCCATGGGAATGGTGGGTGGTTGATAATGGACCTGTCATTCCTAGACATGATGATGGTAGACCCAAAACTCTCATGGAAATGGATGCAAATGAAAGCTAAATGTTTTCCTACAACTCAAGAGCCATGAACACCTTGCTAAGCGGAATGGTCAAAACTGAAATTGATAAAAGTATCATCGTGCAACACAACAAAAGAAATGTGGGATACTATCTTGACAAGCCACGAAGGTACTTCCAAAGTCAAGGAGGTGAAGTTGAGTATGCTTATGCAAGACTATGAGTTATTCAAGTTAGAAAAAGATGAAACAATCAATGAAGCTCAAGCGAGGTTCCTTACTCTAATGAACTCTCTAAACATGCTAGGGAGAAAAATTGAACAAAAGAAAATCAATAGAAAGTTGTTGACAATCATGCCCAAATGATTCACTCCAAAAGTTACCACTTTACAAGACTAGTTAACAATAAGCACCATGGAAACGCTGACCCTCTTTGGAGAACTTGAAGAATTTGAAAATCAACTCAAGAGGTATGATGAAGAAGATGAAGCACCAATAAAGAAGACATTGGGACTTCAAGCCGAAAGCAACAATGAAAGTGATCATGAAGATTTTGATGAAGAAATTAAAATGCTCTCAAGAAAACTCGAGAGGCTACTTCAAAGAAAGAAACAAAGAAAGAATAAAAAAGGTAGCTCTCCAATGAGTAAGTCCAAAACAGAACAAGAAGAAGAAATTGGTCAACTCTATTCCATGGGACTAGAAGACGATGATCAAATTGAGATAACAAATTTTTATGAAGCTTTTGAAATATCTACATCTGATTATATTGCTTTACAAAATGAAAATCAACAGCTCAAAAAGAAAACTGCTTATTTTAAGAATTGCGTAAATGAGCTAATGAATGAAGTTAAGTCGCTTATTAAAGAGAGAAAAGAAAATGAATATCTTAAAAATGAAAATGAAGTTTTAAAAGAAAATTTGAAAATGAGAGATGCATGCATAGATGCTTTTAATGATGGAAAAATGATGAATGTGCAACATGGTGATAATGTAACAAATGCAAAAATAACATCTTTAAAAAATGATTTTGCTAAATTTGTGCAAGGAGAAGAGAACCTAAATGTTATGTTAGGGGCACAAAGGTCCAGTCTTGATAAACAAGGGATTGGGTATAATCCTATTAAAAAATTTTGGCATCAAGGAAACTGTTTGTGGTATATGTGTGTACAGTTTGGTATTTGCCATTCTTGTACTATTTGGGTAAAGGGCAGGAGCGCTCTTTCCCTCTCACCAGTACTTACTATAAGGGGTGGGGCGGAACTGGTTTAAACCAAATATCCAACAGCCGCTTTCCTTAATGGCTACCCGCTTTCGAGTGAACTGAACTCTTGGACAGGCTGAAAGGGAAAGGGAAACTGTACAAGGCATTTTTCACTCGTTTACAGAACCTGTGTCAAAGGAAAGGATTGTTGCACTTTCTTGCTTGAATGAATCGACATTTGTGGATGGTTGTTCATTCGGGATTCTTTTATATATATTTAGAACTACTGGATCAACTACTCTGGCTTTTAGCCTTTGGAACCAGTGGAACCCTAAAGTCACTCGCCCGTTCAAACTATTCCATACTGCTTCAAACTCTTTTATCCATCCCATCTAAAAGCCTTGAAATAGTGAATCTGGGGACAGAGACCTAGCCGCTGCTTTATTTAAACAGATAAGGTATAAAACTGTCTCTTCTTTTCCACATCCTCATTCCTCCTTCTTTCCGGATACTTCAGCTTCTAATGCTACGGAACCAGCTTTCCCAATCAATCAATTCAAATTAATGTGTAGGAACCTGCCCTCATCGAACTGAATGTCTAACCTTCCCGCATTTGAAGACAGACTAATGTTTAACACCTCCTGCTTTCATAGAGCTCTTTTCTTCTCTGACCGCCGGGGATTACCCATATATCGATGAATAACCGTGAAGTTCGACAATCTTTTGAGGGACGGGAGTCGACTGACTGACAAGGAACTGACAGAAGGGGGAAAAGAGGAGTGAAACCATTCGACGGAGTTGGAAAGGACTTTGCTAATCATAATAAGGTTGGTCTCACCTTCGTCCGGGGACTCGAACGATGAGATCGCTGATGCCGACCACCCGGAGAAAGGAAAGGGCTCGATCCATGGAGTCCGTCATCGGATCTCCCCATTGACAGATAGAGTTGAAGAATCAATTAGCCCGGGATTTCAGATTTAGATCTTCAACTACTTCCGAGAGGGTCTCATGCTACGATACGAGTAGAATACATAGGGGTATAGTCCGGGTAAACCAAATCAGATTTTGACGTATACCTTTTATTGGAAACCTACAAAGTAGCAATCCTAACTGCGGGAGCAGACCTTTTTGAGATTCATTCTTGCATTCAAGTCTAACTCTCCTTTCTGTCTGTCACTGGATCTCCACTACTTGACTTGCGACTTGAGCTAGCAGACTGAGCTTTAGCTTGAGCGAGAACGAA
Source organism: Panax stipuleanatus (assembly GCA_020205555.1). NCBI lineage: Eukaryota > Viridiplantae > Streptophyta > Magnoliopsida > Apiales > Araliaceae > Panax > Panax stipuleanatus. The sequence continues at coordinate 118,909,532 of CM035116.1, read as the reverse complement.
GGCAGACATCTCAGTTTTGGACTGAACTGCTTGAGCTGGAGCTTTGGACTCGACGAGGTATTGGGTGCTTGCCCTATTGAGAGTCTCTTCCATTCTCTCTTCACCAGACAGATAGACAAATAGGCAATCCGATAGATAGATTAGGGCTTCCTCACTTAGCTTCCTGAACCCCTGCAAAGAATTAGAGACATGGACCGAAGCCCCATAGTCAACACACCAAGAGTTCTCAGTGCCAGAAATGAGGTTAGATTCAATGATGAAGAGAGAAGAAAGGTTCCCCTCCGATTTCTTCATTTGGAGAGAGGCTTTGAAGAACCTGCAGTCCCTCTCTCTTGAAGTGGCCTGGTTTGCCGCAAAAGAAGCATTGTTGCCATAAGAAGGCTTGTCTTGGGGTTTGAGTCATTGAAAGCGCTAGTGTGTGTAAAGCAAATGGCGACTTGTTGCTGAGCAAGTCAGTCTTCCGTCTTTGATCGCGAAATGCAAATGCGATGTTGAGCCCTTCAGTAGACTAAGAAGGATTTTCCTTGAAGTCTTCGCGCAAGGCTTTTTCCGTCATCCCCATTCGAAGCATAAAATCGTGCTAAGCCGTGCATTCGCCAAAGAACCTACTAGGATAGCCCTGCTCTCTTTCTATCTTGAAGAACACTGGGCAAATGAGAGTGCCCTTTCTCGTTCATTCAGTCGACTATCGCCTTTCGTAGAAGAGTTGAGTTGGGCTGAGATATTTACGATTTCGCGAGCTCACCTAACGTCCTGAATAAGTAAGTTCGAGGGGTGGCACTCGATTGACTGTCGAGACTTTATGTCAAAAGACAAAGTTTTTAGATCTTGTACCGTAGTACAATTGAAGACTAAGCCAATCTAGACAAAGACAAGTAGAATCAAGTTTCAACTGGGCTAGCCTGCATCCTAGCTACCCTCTCTCTTATTATACGATACCACTGGGAATTGGATGCTTCCTCAACACTTCTTCGAGAACAGCCAATGAGTGCACAAGAGCTGATAGGCCAAGAGTTGATTCAATTGCAGCGCTTACTATAACAAGAACACCGGTTACGAGAAGAGATGCAGCGGCTATGATCCGATCTGTCTTATCTTATGATATTGCATCTGCCTTCGATTTTTCAATTGATAGTTAGCCGGTAATGCATCTGCAGAGCTCCTTCTGGAAGAACTTCCTATTCAAATTCAATCTCGGACATTAAGTCAGTGAAGTTAATTTCTTTCTGGCTAGGCTAAGCCTTTCCTTCGCCTTCCCCTACTTTCCGTTCAGTTCTTCTGGGTCGGCATTGATTTGAAAATTCATATCAGATCATCTGTCCAAGAGGAAGATTCTTTCACAGCGCATTCAATTGCAAAGAGAGCACCGGGGAATTTCACTCTAAGACGAGTGGTGTGCTGTCGCAGACAACCAAAAATAAACCTTACTGCGAAAAATAATTATATAGTAGTGCAAGTAAGAGTCGATCCCACAAAGACTGATTAATCTATTTTTATATACTTTATATTCCAAAAGAGGGGGTTTTGAATATTTTTAATTAAATACAAACTAATGTGTAAAATATTGTAACGAATTAAATCAGGAGAACAAACCTTGGGTTAAGTCAACTTCCACCTTAGAAACATACACTGATCATTGACTTAAGCATACACAATCAATACTTTGAATATTCATCGTTAGAATCACTTCCATTTCTTTTCTTATTTTTAGTTAGATAGAAACAAGCGATCTAAATAACCCTAACTACTAAACAACCTCAGACAAGCACTAAAAGTTTAATCTAGTAGAAGCTTTAAGAATTAGAAAAATCGATGAAGCTAAACAACACAAGCACAATCGGTTGCATTTAATTTAGTTAAATATTCTTCCTAAGATATAATAATCTCGTGATCTGCGATCAATTATTAATCTTAGTTTCTTCGAAAATTAGAGTGACCAAACAATTACGGATTCGATATCTAATTTAGCAGTAGATTTCAATGAATAATAAACTAGTATGCATCCTAGCAATTAAACAAATATATCATATAATTCAAGCAAAGAAGAATAATCAATACTCACAATATTAATTGACAATTATAATTAAATAGATCTCACAGTGTATTTAATCCAAGACTTCCGTCTCCTTAATCCAAGAACAATAGTTTAGCCGCACATGGCTATAGAATCACCAAGAAATATAGAGAGAAGAAGTATTTTTATTGAATGAGTACCCCCTGAGATATAAGATCCAAGCCCATATTTATAACTATTATAACCTAAACCCTCATTATGTTCGCCGAGTCCTGTTCGCGAAAGGAGATTGAGCTGTCGACTTCTGCCTCCCCGCTGGGGCGGGAGGTTACTTGCTTAATGCCCCGCTGGGGCGGCAAAGTGCACTGCCCAGCTCCTTCATTTCAGCCCACTTGACCCTTTTCAATATTTCTCCTCTTGCCATCTTCTAATTCGTGGCCCCCACCTGTTGATAGGAATTGAATAAGCTGCTCATTTAAAACCGTGAGTTGCTTGATTATGTTTGGCCAAGCCTCCTTTTTCAGCTGCTTAAAAAAACTAACGTGGACCCATGATACAAGTAATCCTTCTTCAATTTAAATCCATGGGTTGCTTTTGATAGCATAGGAATCCTTTGCATGTTTATTGCCAACATGGCTGCTCCATTTCCTACCCAAGCTGTTTTGCTCATTTGCTGCACCCGTGGGCCAATTGATGAATTGATTTCTTGCTGCATGTTGAAACCAAATTGGGTTTCTAAAAGCCCACAAATTTATTCCTTTTTGCATCTATTTTGCTTCCTTGGCTCAACTGTACCTAAAATAAAAATATAAGAACAGTGAATGTATTTAGGTACAAAATAAATATAAAAGAATAAGTATTAAGGGAATAAAATACAACATATTTCATCCTTATCAACGAGTGGATGCGTTGAGGTGCGAAAGCCTTCTATTGCACCAAGAGCTTATTCTCATACTCCCACACCGCTTACTAGTTTACCGGATACGAGAACTCTTGCACCGGTAATTCACCTAAAGCAAGAGGAAAGGGAGGGACAGAGAAGCACCATCCATTGCCAGGCCTATGATATATGGATCACCTTTCGAAGTCGACAAAGGGTTAGTTCATCACATAAGTACGCTTCTGAATGACCAACCTCTGCACGTCTACCTCACTTAACGCTCGCCTCGTAATAGAGACGAATGGTCCCAGAAAGGATCAGAAAAGGTATGCTGACGGGCTAGGATCAACACTTGCTGACCGAATATCGGAAACAATTGTAGCGGACGATAACAGGATCAATTGACTTCAATAAAGCAGCAATAAAACGAAGCACTATTGACACAAAGGCGCTATATCATGCACTCAATTTAGACTTGTAGTAGTTAAAGCAGAAGTAGGACACGACGCATGCGGTAGAAAACTTTTAGACAAGGGGGCGCAACTAAGGGTTTAGCAAGATCACTCGCTTCGGATGTGCGGGGGAGGTTCCTACTTTGAGCTGACGCCTTTCGTTTTTAAAAAAAAAATAGAACTAAATGTAAGCTCTCGCTTTCGCTTTCACTAGCTATTCCATAGTTGACTTCCGGTTAAAAAGAAGTAACTATAAATGTTATCTCTCGCGAGAGCGTTGAGCTTGAGCTCTAGCTCTTCTTCCTCGTACTTGAGCTTTTTTCTTTTGTAATTTCTGTGATAAGGAGCTTACGTAGGAAATATAAGTCTAGTTTCGCCAGGCGCTTCTGTCCGTCTCCTCGGGGTGACCCCAGGGGCTAACTACATGACCGCACCCACTTCTCTTTCCTTTCCGACAGAAATGACAAAAGCTGGAAGCTAAAGTACGAGAGAAGAAGGCAAGTTGAGTGTAAGACTTAGCCTACCTTCAACGAACCCATCCTCTCTTTAAGGCGGGGACAGGATTCGAACCTGCAGTTTTCAGGTCATGAGCCTGATGAGTTTACCATTACTCTACCCCGCTTATGCCCCTTCTCTTTCTTTCACTATTCCCACCTAGGTCCCCGGCTTTGGTTGCTTGGCCGGGATAGAACCAGCGCTTAGTAAGCGGCGGCGACAGCCCGGTTGGAGCTATGAAGCTTACCTTATTATTAGAGAAAGGAGAAAGGACTTTTTCAGCTTGCTGACTAGGGTTGGCAGCGAAATGAAGTCTTCGAGACCCCATAACATAATAAAGTCGTGGAGGGCGTAAGACCCTTTAGAGATAGGGGCGACTTTCTTGTGGTAGTAATT